>PVJH01029229.1:0-26323 GCA_004026705.1 Nesogale talazaci
GCTGCGGGACATCGTGATTCCCCAGGGAAAGCCAATAGGAAGCCAACCCTAGAATAGTCTGCGGCCGTCGCAGGCCCGCACCCCAGACCCGACAGGAAACCGGCTGGGGCGCCCTGGGCCTCGCCGCCTGGCAGTTCCACGCGGGGATTCCCTCCGGCTTCCCACGCAACCACCGGGGAAGGGAGAGCGCATCTCCCGCCGGTGGGGCGGGGGACCAGCCGGGTCCCAAGCAGAAGCTGCTCTTTCTGGGAGAAGAGACGGGTTCATGGAAGACCCGCATCCTCCCTCCACCCTCCCCAGGCGGACTCGCAGCGAGAAGCAGCCAGTGTAGGGCTCTCCGCCTCCCGCCCACCCCCCCACCCCCCCGCCTCCCCGCCTCCGTCTTCCAGGCGGGTGCGCTCTCCCGGAGCGACCACACCTGAGCTTCCAGGTTTCACCGCAGCCTCAGGCCAGGAGCGCTGGGTTCTCGCAGGGTGACACGGAGTTGTTGCCCCCCCTCCCCACTCCGACTCAGCGGAGCCCGCTGAACGGCTGAAGGTGCACCCCAAAGGCGCCTCTCCTTCAGAGTTCTAGGGAGACGGAAGAGGGGTGCCCCGAAATCCAGCTCCCCTCCCCAGGGATCCTGGAACTGCCATGCGAGGCGCCTCCTTTCCCGAGGAGGGAGCTCTCAGCGCGCCTGGCTTTAGTGCCTCCGCGTGCAGATGGGCACCGCCGCTTTCTTCTCTCCGTTTTGTTTCCAAAAGTTGTTCATGGGGAGGAGAGACTGAGGGGGAGGGAGGGGGAGAGTTCTTGCCAGGGCCGGAAAGACCACAAGTTTGCCTTTTGGCTCAGCCTCGGCCCCTGGCAGACGCTCACCTCTTTGAAGATTTTATTCTTGATCCGAAATCCATTCTGGCCCCCAGCTTTCCTCGGGAGTGAAATCAAACTGAAGGCGACTTGAGCTCAGACTGTTTTTCCAGCCTGAGGTTTTCAGGGCTCCTGTGAACGTGTCCCGCTGAACCAGTACCAGCTTCACAGAATAAGACAGAGAAATCTAAGAGTGTCACACAACGGGTGGTGTTTTGCTTGGGGAAACCCCGCTCTGACCTAGGAGCAAGTCGGCCTCGCCTCGTTGCTAACCCCCTGCGTCCCGGCTGGTAGCGAACTCGGAGCCCCTGCCCTACGTGACCCGGTGCAGTCCGTGACATCTGTAAGCGAGCGGCGATCTAAGTTCCTCCTCGCTAGTGCAAAGTGAGAGCTAAAAAAGCAGGCAGTTAATTAGAACAGTCCGCGTTTCTCACTCCCGCTACATAGAGAGGTGTAAATCCCGAGGCATTTAAGGGAATTAGCTACATATGTGGGAAATCCTTGTGCGTATCCCATTTCTCTTTTCCTGGTCTGTGTTAATGCTCCAAGTGGTATAGGGTTGCTGCACTTTAGTCACCACTGAGGCTGTTGTGTCTTAGGGGATTAACTGATCTGACACACACCCAAACTTCTGAAACTCCATAAAATAAAATGTAACACCCAGAGGCTGTCCGAAGAGAAAGGGGTATTTGTCAGAGGGACTGGGGAAGGGGAGAGAAAGAGTACGTTTCTACAATGTGCCTTAACTTTAAAATATTGCTTTGCTGCACTTTTCCTTAAATGGAAAGAAGAATGGAGAGAGGCCAGCCCAGTGAGAGGAAGTGAGGGGATTTTGCCATACCTAATGGAAACTAAAGAACAGAGTCCAAAGAGAGGTAGATGGGCCCTTGTGTCACTTTACATGCAGGTGTGGTCCTAATGTCACAGCCTCAGGTGTGAGTTGATAAGAAATCTTGTTTTTTAATTTGTAAACCACTCAAACAGACAATTATACAACCAACTAGGAATGAATCAGGTATGTGGGTACCTCCCTGAAAAACAAACAAAGACATCAACAAGGCTATGCCTGTAAGCATGTACATAAAGATATTCATCTTGAGTTACTAATTTTATTGACCTCTGTCATCAATAGTCCGTTTTAGAGAATGCTTTTATTTATATCACAATTCAGTGGTGATATAAGTCAACCAGATAGACATATGGATTTTTTATAAAGGAAAGATGGAAATCAATTTTGTGACTTTAATACTAAATGTTCTTTAAAGTTTTCTTTAAATTAACCAATCTCTTGATGTCAGTTTCCCCCAGTTAAGCACTAATTTGGTGTTGATTTTCAGAGTGTGTGTCCATTTATATATTTTCTTCTTTGTCTGAAACCTAGACTGACAAACTGCTTGTGCAGATAGCTTTACATAATTTGGTGGGGCTGACTCCAGATGGTTTAAGTTAAACATGTAGTTTCTGAAACGTCTGGCAATCTTCTAGCCACTGAAATCCTGTTTCTAAAATTACTGAAAAGTTGGCATGCGTGAGTTTATGTTAAGCTTGCCTCTGTGATTACTGTGGTCGTTGGGGGTAGGGGGAGAAGTTCTATTAAGGTGAAGCAGGTGTTTAAGAAATCCTTTTGAAGATCTTGTTTTCTTTTTAAAGGTCAAGAGGAAGACAGTGAGTAGATGCTAGTATTTCTTCCACCATTTGTGAATGATTGTAAAATTAGTGTGAATGGTGAATGTTTTTTAGCTCATTATCCTTTTTTTTCTTCAGTTTTCCTTCCTGTTATGGTATTCTTACTCAGCTCAAGTTATGGATGGTATGCTACATATTCCTCTAACAAACCAATTTTATTTATTTGCCTCCAGAATGCCTGGAATGTCCCCGCTTTCTACAGTTTCCTACAATTCTGCAGGGATATTTTCATTGCAGGAGAGACATTATGTAACAATCTAGATGATGCCTAACCATGATTTCCACACAGGCTTCTCTAGCCCTAACACTCCAGACGCCAAAGTCAGTGTCACTTTAGTAAAGACATGGTGGCTGTCAGTGATAGATAGCCCAATATGCCAGGTAAGCACAGACTTCCTTGTTCCTACCTGCTTATCTTTAGCGAACAAGTTTCTTCCACATTAAAGATTCCACTTCTAGGAATGACTATCATCTATCTTAATTGTCTTCATCTCAGCCCCACAGCACCAAATAGGTCCAAAGTCTGTTCTAAAATTGACTACCCTGGACAGGAATAGAGTACCTAGTTTCACATCTTTGGTGTGGTGGAAATCTATGTGAAATTGTTCGCTACACAGAAGTAAACCCATGGTTGTGTTGCTTTTTTGAGTAATCCATCTCTCTGGTGGTTGGTCTCCAGTTAAAGTGTGCCCACCTTCCATCTTAGTTTGAATTCCACAGAGAAGATTGAGAACAGTCAGCAGGGTCAGAGACCAGGAAGAAGACCCTAAAGGTGCCAGGTGATTCCCAAAGGGTCAAGTCCTCTGAAGCCAAGAGAAAGTCCCAAGCTGGCCAAAGGAGGAAGGTTACTGAGGGTGCGGTAGTTATCCGCCCAAGTAGAGAGATATCAGGGGGTATTTCTTAGAGGTGACTGAAGCCGAGTTGGGAACAGTTTCTTCATCTTTAGTCTCTAGTTCTGAAGACTTAGACATAAGGTCCCCTCCCCGTGCACCCGCCCAATGATTACACTTGGGCCCAGATAGGAAGGCCGCCGCCCTGCCTGTGCCTCAGACAAGAAATCACCCCACTCCCAAACACTATAGGGCTTTGTTGTACATAGGCTGCCTCTCCTCGACTCCTCCAGCAGAGCCACGACTGGAAGTTGGCAGCAACTTCCAGGCCTTTCTCTTGGCAGGATGCTAAGGCTGCCCCCTGGGGCGCTGGGAACCCTTAGCAGTGTAGGCCTCTGCGCCCCAATCCCTAGGACCCATCCAGACGCCCCCCCCGCAAGGCTCGCCGCGGTTGCTATAACCACTTCCTTCGTGGGGCTGTTCCGCTCACCTCCATCCTGGACTTGGAGGTGAGCGGAGGCGCAGCCTCTGGGTCGGTGCCTGCACTCCGCGGCCGGGCTCGACCCTCTGCCTCCTCCGCGCCGTGCTTGCGGCCTTTGTCTACCGGCCAGACGCCGCTGTGCAGGTCGCGACCCTCTGCGGCCCCGGCCCGGGGTGCTGGCGACTGGGGTTGCGTTGGGACGCCGCTCCCCGGGCTTGCAGGGCTCCCCTCCCCACCCAGCGGCCGCCGCGCCGGGCTGGCCAGCGAGAGCTGCGCGGGCGGCTTCCGTTATTCCTGAGTCTTCACTGCCATCGAGATGTGCGACGGAAGCGAACAGGGCGGCAAAGGGGGCCCGGGAGGTCGCCCCCTCCCGATTCGTTCTAAGAAAAATAAACGGGGGTGGGAGGCGGGTGCGTCCGCCAGCAAGCACCTGGCCTAGGCCGGAGCGCCCGCGGGCTCGCTCGGAGCGCGAGCGCTCAGCCCGCTGAGGGTCCGCACGACGAAGCCGGAGGGGGCGAGTTCCTCCCACCCGGGCGCCTCAGCTCCCAGGTCGACTGGCTCCCCGGGGCTGTGTCCACTACCCCCGGCCCCCACCCCGGGAAGTATGGAGGACAGTACTCTGGAAGCGGGTGCTTCCGCGACAGGCGATTGTCCTTAGAAGGGTAGAAGGGATCGGATTTCGCGGCGCGGGGCCTCGCTTCACGTTTGGGGCGAACCCAGGGCCAGGGCCGGCTTGCTCGCAGTCACGGACTGAAAACAGCCTGGGGCGAGCGGGGCGAGCGGCCAAGGGCGGCAGCCAGGCCCGCTGGAGCGCAGAGCTAGTCCTCCGGCGGGCATCTCAGCATCCCGCTGAGCGTGGACACCATCCCCAAAGACTTGAAAATGTAGCCCAGTTGTCCCAGGCAGGGTGAGGAGGGCGATCCTGGGCATCCAGCCTGGGGTTCTCACACATTTTAGGGTGTCCAGCTTGTGGCGATTTCGGTGTTTAGTAGCCCTCTAACCTCTAGCCCCTGGGGCCCGTAAGACAATAATAGGGCTGTCTGCTCCCGTAAAGATTTACAACCTGGAAAATGCTATACGGGGTCTCTGGGTCTGAATTCTGAATGGCCCCGTGGAACCCGGGGGGCGGGGGGCCAAAGAACCTTATGGATGTTGGGCCCAGATTTTCCCCATCTCCCTACCGGTGTAAGAAGCTCCCACTCTGAGGGGAACTCTTTCTAGAATTTTTTTGTTTGGGCCCCGCTTTGAGTGACTTCCTCCTCAAATTATTCCACTCCTTTTCCCTTCTCCCACCCTCCTCCAAGTCCCTAACCCAATTCCCTGGCGTCTGTGGAATGCCTTTTCTCCTTCCTAGTCAGCTGAGCATGGGGGGCCTGGGTGCAGATATATGGGGTAGGCATGTCTGGAAGATACAAGCTGCTTTTCAAGCTGCAGCTCTGAGTTTGGGTTTGGGAGGCTGAAAGAAAGGGTGGAGAAGCGGCTTGGCCCCTTGGTCCAATTCCATGCTAGGGCAATCAAAGGTGCAGCTCTCCACTCAAAAAAAAAAAAATTCAAACCTTCTCTGGGAGATAGGAAAGAATGGACTTCAAGGGACAGGTGTAGAAATAAACTGGGTAAGGGCTTTTTGGAAGTCAAAGGGCCTGAGTCCTCCTTCTATCCACCAGGCATTCAGAAGCCTTAAATAATGGCTGTTGTTGTGTTAAACATCCAGTCAAAGTGGATTCTTAGGGGATCCTAGGGGGATAGGGTCAAGCTGCCTCCTGAGACGTTCTTAAAGGAAGCAGATAGCCAGTCCTTTTCTCCAGAGAAGCTTCTGGGAGATTTGAACCATCAGCTTTTGAGTTAACTGTGTTTGAGTTAGCTTAATCACAACGCCACCAAGGTTCCTTGCCTAAATAATTAAAACAAGTCATTTTCAGGCATTGCAGGACATTCTCCCCCAAATCATAAAAGGACAAAGGACGTTCTGCAAACCATCCACCCAATCCCATTTTTCCCAGGGACGGTGGGACTCTGGGGGAGGGGGGGAGGAGTTTTTGTTTGTTTTTAAGGCTCAGAGTATTGCACCTAGCTGATAATTAGGTGACAACTCCTTCACTCTTTCACTTGGGGGTGGGGGGATAAGGGAGAGAGATGTGAGTTAGCCAAAGAAGTGCCTGAGGGGCACCCTCACCACCACCCCGCCCTCCACCTTGGGCTTCAGAATGCTATGGTGTCCCACCAGGTTGCTTGGCTGTACCAGAAATCCCTAGTCCAACCACCTTTAACCTCAGCATTACCTGTCTAGCACCTTCCCCCCCCTCCTCCTCCTCCTCCACATATTAATTTCCCTTTTAGCAAAGTCTTAGAATTGCTGCTTCTAGTCCTCCCCCCAAGTCCCTGCAAGCTCAGAGGCTGGAAGACGGTGGGGTCCCAGCAGCAGTAGGGAGGAGAGGTGTGAACCTCAGGAGAGCCTGACCTGTCTTGAAAGTTACCTTCACACCTTGTAAGTGGCCTGCCTGGCCTTCTGGACGAATGGAGGAGTTTCTCCTTGGGCCCCACCTTCATGCTTTCCTAACCTCACATCTCAGAGCTTTGTTCTTTAGGCCACACCTGCCGTCTGAGGCCATCCCTGGCTTGCTCCCCACCTCTTTCAGCAAAGCCACTGCAGCCCAGGACCACTATGTTCTTCCCAGGCCAGCCATGAGCAGGGTCCTCTGGGGTTCTCTTTCCTCTTCCCACGCAGTCTGTTGTCATTGTTTGGGCATGCCATCATCCTCAGAGTTGCCCTTTGGGGTGGTTCTTGGAGTTCCCATATTTACATTAAAACAACGTTTGAAATAATGAGCTAGCGCCTAGTTGTGAACAGGACACTGGTAGCTGGTGGTGAAGAGAAAACAGCATATGCGAGGAGAAATCAGGAGGGGCAGAAGAGGACACAGTATTTCCACTTGGATGTGCTGACTGACAGGCACTGAAAAAGAAGTTGAGAACGGGATAAAGAGAGGAAGGAGGAAGCACTTTGGGATTATCAGCTATCAGTCTCCACGCTCTTCCCGCAATCTCCTTCAAAGGGGGACTGCTCGTTTGCAAAAGCAATTTTAAAAATTTTAAGACAAAGAAAATGGAATGAACGTGCCGATAGCCCCAGAATCTGGGTAGAGAGGCTGGGCAGGGTTGGATGGTGGAAGGGACAGCAACTGCCCGCGGGTGCATTTGGCTGGATTGTTAACCCTCCTCTCGTTTCCCTAAAGATTAGATTACAACCCACTAAGCTTCTGTATTTCTTCTTTCTCCAAACAGGAGCCCTTAACGATATTCTGACACTCTTCCGGATCCATATAAATGTTTCATGAAGATCGGGATCATTGGGTGGAATGGTACCGTACGCACTCCTCTCTCTGCACACAGGCGCGCGCGCATGCACACACACACACATACATATACACACACAACTTACAATAAGTGTCTACAGGAGGAGTGTTCTGCTCACCAGCTCTGCGTTTAAGAGAAGAAGCTGCCTAGGTTACCAAAGTCAAATGTAAGTGACAATTGCCCTCTCCAATGGCAAGTAAGACAGGCTACAAAAGTCCCTTTGTATCTCGGCAGCTCATTTAATATTATTTATGCATTTTGTGCAAGGAATTATGGGATTTTCCCTACGGTAAACAATATGGAAATGTTACAAATATCAATCTTATAGCGCGGACATCTGTACAGGGCAGAGTGACTGAGCAGATCGGTGGCCGTGCTTTCTGAAGGCGCAAACCAGCCTTTTCGTGAGGGAGCGAAAGCGAGTGGAGAGGTCGTGGTCGGGGTCTCCCTGCGGTGGGGAGTCCACTCCGCTTGCAAACCTCATCACCCTGCACCGGGGCTCCGCGAGGAGGCGGCCGCTTTAAGAGGGGGGAGGAGTGGGGCCGTGAGGGAGGGGCCCAGGCGGGCTCCTGTCAGTGAGCGGCGGTCGGTTGGTCACGTGGGCGCGCCGCGCCGTGGCCATTGGCCCGAGGCACGTGTCCAGGAGACCGGCCCGCGACGTCACTCCAGGGGTCTCTATTAAAAATAAGAACAAAAATCCAGAGTGAAAGTGTTTCAGGCTCCGCTAAGTGGCCTCCAAATTCCCCCAGCCCGCGTGCGCATCGAGGCAGCGGCCGGTGCGGACTCGCGGGGGGCCCTGGGCGGCGGCCAGCCTGCGCCCACCCTCCGACTCCTCACCCATGTGCCGGGGACCCCGGGGCTCCGCCCGGGCGCAGTGCGGCGGAGGCGGCGGGGCAGCGTCCCCATGCCGGTTGGGTGCGCCCACCGGCCCGCGTGGAGGCGGCCGTGCTTAAGGGCGCGCGATCGCCCAGTGCAGCCCGCAGCCCGCGCCCCTCCATGTGCGTGCCGGCGGCGGCGGCGGCTCCCGCGCTGACGGACCCCGCCCCGCACCTCGAGGCTGCGGGGTAAGCGGGCGCTTGCGGCCGGGCCCGGCGGGCTGCAGGGGCAGGCGCGGGCCGGGCGAGCAGAGCGCGGCGGCGGGCACCGAGCCGCCTGGATGTGCACAAGCCCGGCCCCGGGCGGCAGCCTCGGCAGCGCCGGAGCGGGAGGCGGCGGCCGGCTGGAGCGGAGCCGGAGCGCACCGGGCGCGAGGGCGGTCAGTGCCGGCGCCGCCGCCGCCGCCGCCTGCCCCGCGGCCACTATTGTTACTGTCGGGCGGCCGCGGCGCTAAGGAGGAAGCCCCGGACGCTGCAGCTCCCCGGTTTCTTCGGCGCGCGCAGCGCGAATATCGCGATTTGTCTCCCCCCCCACTCTTGGATTCGAACGTGGCTCCGCTCCCCGCCGCACCGGCCACTTTGGAGACAACCGCCGTGGCCGCGGCCGCTTCGCCCAGCCGGCGAGGAGTCCGCGGGGCACCAGAGCGGGCCGGCGACCGGGGACTCCTAGGGTGTCGCGGGCGGGCCGAGGGCTGATTTGGGGGGGAGGTCCCCCAACGGGAACAATTTGGGATTGGGGGTGAACAGTATGGAGGAGAATGACCCAAACCCCTGCGAAGCGGCGGCGGCCGAGGGGCAGCGGCCGCCGGAATCCGGCACGGGAGGCAGTTCCGCCGGCGGCGGCGGCGGCGCCAGCCCCAGCGACTCGGACACCGGCCGCCGGCGGGCGCTGATCTTGCCGGCGGTCCTGCAGGCACCGGGCAACCACCAGCTCCCGCACCGCATCACCAACTTCTTCATCGACAACATCTTGCGGCCGGAGTTCGGCCGGAGGAAGGACCCGGGGACGTGCCCGGGCGCCCGGGGAGGCCGAGGCGCGGAGGAAGGCGCCGGAGGAGGCGGCGGCGGCGCCGAGGGAGGCGGGGTCGCGGGCGGCGCCGAGCAACTCCTGCGGGCCGGGGGTCGGGAGCCCCGGCACCACCCTCCGTCTGCGCCCGGAGCCGGCGGGCCGCTGCTGCCGGGCTGCGAGGGCGACTCTGCGGGCGATGGCGAAGGAGGCTCCAAGGTCCTGGCTTTGCACGGCGGGGCCAAGAAAAGCGCCGATCCCGGGAGTTCCCTGGACGCGACGCTGAAGCCCCGCGCCTTGAGCGGAGGGGACCTGTCGGTGAGCTCGGACTCGGACAGCTCGCAGGCCAGCGCCAACCTGGGCACGCAGCCCATGCTCTGGCCAGCCTGGGTCTACTGCACGCGCTACTCGGACCGGCCTTCTTCAGGTAAGTCTGGTGGGCACCGCACGCCGGCCGAGGGGAGGCCGGCCTGGCCCAGGCGCGGCGCTGGCAAACGCTCCTGCTGCCCGGCCGGCGGCAGACTTGTAGGGAAGAGAGTCCCCCAAAAGACACACACAAAGGCTGTGTGGCACACGTAGCCCACACAGCGACATTGTGTGCAAGCCGATTCTGCAGGAGTCACAAGAGAGTAAAAACAGACTTACTTAGAACAACAGAGAGGATCTCCCCCCCCCCCCGCCGCGTGTGTGTGTGTGTGTGTGTGTGTGTGTGTAGTCCTCCTACCCCTTCACTTTCTTTTTCTCGTGTAGTCCTCCCACCCCCTCACTTTCTTTCTCACATATGGCGTCCTTTTCACGTTCTCCAAACCCCAACCCTCCCTTGACTGTAAAGGATTTATTTGCTGAGGGACTGGGAAACAGACCAGGAAACAAGAACTCCCCACCCTTTCCCCACCTCCTTCCAACTCACACCAGATCCGCGTCCCACGCCGCGCACCCCCAAATCCAGACCATCCTGAAATCCAGTTATAACCAGATGTAGTCTGGGGGTGTTGGCCAGGCGCGGCGCTGAGAAAGTGCTCTCTGTTTCCCCATCCCTTAGGTCTGGGCTGAGCAGGGACAGAGGACCCCCGCCGGGAGGGAAATGCTGAGAAAAAGAAATGGCTTTTTTTTCCTTGCCCTTTTTTATTTGGCGGAAACCAGTGCCACTGAGCTCTGGACCTTTCCTGCACACGGCTCGGAGGCGAGCGGGTGGCGTACCAGAAACCTTCCAAATAGCCAGGACTTGCTGGTAGAGAGATTTCTTCTCGGCTGCCCTGTTGTGTTCCCGCCAGATCCCGAGATGTATGCAGGGGACCGGTCTGTTTTTCACCAGGCCGGGTTTTTAAAAAGCTAAATTTATGTCGTATAGAAATCATCAGGCACACTAAATTCCCGCTTGGGTCTGGGAACCGCCATTAGGAATGGTCTCCATTTGTGGAAAAGGATTTCCTGGGTCCACTGAGTCCGTAGATCCGACAAGATCGTCCTCTTAACCCCACAAACCCTTCACTGTTTTACCGGAATCGGTCACCCAGTTCTCCACGATCTACTCCTCTGGCCGCCTCCCCGCAAAAACACTTACTTGTGTATTTCTAATGAAATACTACATTTTCCAGCTAGATCTGAAAATTGCTCCATTGTTCTCGCCTCCCTCCCTTTGTTAATATTTAATTAACATATACCCTCACAATGCCCAGGCCGGCGAGAAACCTCGCTTTGTGCGGAGCAGGCAGTCTGGGCCGCCACCGTGAGGCCCAGCCTAGCCTGCCCGCGGGAGCCGAGCCACCCCCAGCCAGCCGAGCCGCGGTCTTCTTTCTATGTTAAAAAAAAAAAAAAAGGCAAGACAAAAACTAGTCCATAAAATAATGTTTGCATCTCTTGGCGTTTTCGAAAGAAGGGAAGGAGAGAGTTTTCCTGCCATCCTTTGGTCCAAGGCTCAAGCTTTGCAATTTGAAATAAGATCAAAAAAGAAAGAGTATCCGAAATCTGCTTTGGGGGAGAATTTCCACTTTTCAAACCAACTCCTCTTGAACTTAGGGCGGAAATGTGTGTGTGTGTGGAGTGTGCTGAGTAAAGCCCCACATCAGTGGAGTTAGGGGTACAGAGAGGTACTGGGGGTGGGCTGCTCAGAGGACAGGAGACAGCCATTGCCTGCGATGGGGCTGGGCTCTGTCTGTGCTTGGCTGGCTTGGTGTCACAATCCCAAGCTGGCTGCCCCCTTAGTCTCCTGCATCCTCACCAGCACTCCTTCCCTCCCTGCCCAGCCCAAGAGAGCTGGACCCTGCAGGACACTAGTCCCCATAGACTTGTAGACTTCTTCAAGTAAGGAAGCTGGACCTAGTGCTGCTTTGGCAGTGGAGAGTGTCTGCTGCCCAACTGCTTCTGAAGGCTTCCTTCTTAACTCACCCCACCCCCCACCCCAGCCCCCTTTTCCAAGTCAGGCTTTCCATGGAAAGTGCAGGGTTACGACTCTCAAGGTCATAGCGTCTTCCGTCAAAGACCCTTCCATGCCGTTTCCCTTCCATGCCGTTTCCCTTCCCTGTTACCCGATGATGTTTACCTTTGGGGGGCAGATCTAGGGTTTAGCTCCGGATATCAAAAAGAAAGAAGTTAGCTTTCGGTTGCCTCTCTCTGCTCCCACGCCCCCTGGCCTTTCCAGCCGGGCACAGACTTGTTGGGAGGAACTCTACTGAAGAGTTGGAGATGGGGCAAGAAGTGGGACCTGTCTCGCCAGCTATCAGATACCCTCCCACTGACGTCTTAACAGTCTGGACAGGGGGCCAGCATCCTCTAGGAGCAAGGTCCAGCTCACCTCTTCTGAGGGGCTGCTAGGGAAGCTTCTGAAGGGAAATAGACTGCCTAGGGAGTCCACACTCCTTCATGACTCAGGAGTCATCTCTCATTAAAGAAGACAGTGAACTTGAGTAGACTGGATACAAAAGGTGGGATGCAGGAATGGAGGACTGGGGGTGTGGCTGGGACCGGTTGGGACACAGCCTCTCCTGGGCTCAAGGTCCACCTGCCCGGGTGCCCACAGCCCTTGGCACATGGCACAGACTCTGTAGGAGTCCCCATTGCAACTCGGGAGGTCTTCCCCTACTTCTTTGGCCACCCCCAACACCTTCACCAATCTTACTCCTTCCCTTCTCCCCTGCATTGACGGTCTCTTCCTTTTCCTCTGGAAAGAGCCTCTGAAAGGACTGGGAGAAGCTGTGCCAGGAGTTGGCCTGTTTGACTTTTGTTTATTCTGCTGTTCTCTGCGAGTTTTGCTCTGCTCTGTAGACCACTCTGTTTGTGACTGACCTTCCCACCAGGTCGGACCAGCCCCTCCTGCCCTGAAACCCACGAGCCCACGGACACCTGACATTAGCCTGCACACACCTGCACCACTCTGCCCCAAGAAGGCCTGCTGGCCTGTGTGTGAGGGCAGCTGAATGGCAGTGGTTGAATCCCTTCCCCTTCCTCTCTCTGGGCCTCTGGGCCCTGTCCCCCAAACAGAAGGTGGCTTTTGGAGCTACCTCTAGGTAAGGAGGTAAGTGGTGGCCTCCGTGGATGACTCGGTGTCTGTCTATCATGCCTACGCAGGCCCCAGGTCTCGCAAACCAAAGAAGAAGAACCCCAACAAAGAGGACAAGCGGCCTCGGACCGCCTTCACCGCGGAGCAGCTGCAGAGGCTCAAGGCGGAGTTCCAAACCAACAGGTACCTGACCGAGCAGCGGCGACAGAGCCTGGCGCAGGAACTCAGCCTCAATGAGTCGCAGATCAAGATCTGGTTTCAGAACAAGCGTGCCAAGATCAAGAAGGCCACAGGCAACAAGAACACGCTGGCCGTGCACCTCATGGCGCAGGGCTTGTACAACCACTCCACCACGGCCAAGGAGGGCAAGTCGGACAGCGAGTAGGGGACGGACGGGCGGCGGGCGGGCGCTGGGATCCCGTTTTCAGTCCACGTTAAACAATGCAATAATTTAAAAAAAACACGAAGGGCCAGTGTATAAAGATTATACCAGCATTAATAGTGAAAATATCGTGTATTAGCTATGATTCTGCAATATTCTATGTATATATAATTTACAGGTGGTGTAAAATCCGAAATAACTGACTATAAAATATTTTTTGAGTTTTTTTGTGTTTGTTTATGAGACTGTGCAAATTTTATGATTTTTTTTTTGCCAGGGGGCTGTGTAGGGTTTCATTTTTTTTTTAATCCCCTAAGCTCCATTTTGGGACATTGGATACTTTTTTTTAATTATTATTACTCAAAAGAAGAAAAAAAATTAAAACAACTTGCTGAAGTCCAAAGATTTTTATTGCTGCATTTCACACGACTGTGAACCGAATAAATAGCTCCTATTTGGTCTCTGAGTTCTGCCAGTTTTGTTTGTGTTCGCTTTGGAATGAGAACAGGCAGGAGGCGGCCCAGGATGCTGCTGCCGCCACCCACTGCCAGCCACTGCCAACCAGCAGGGGAGAGCCTCTTAGCTCGGGGCCCTGATGCCTGGCTGGCCTCCGATGGTACCTGGTACCTCTACGGGGCCAGGGAGGACCTGAGGGAAGGGGGCACTGTGGGGGTCTTTGGAGGAGTTCCGGGGCTGGTCTCAGGAACCAGAGCTCTAGGACTTGCCCTAAGAAGCCTGGCCTAAAGTGGATTCTCTCACCCCTCCACCTCTGGCCCCTGATGGCAGGGGAAGAGAACCTGCAGGGCTCTACTGGGTCCCGGCCTGCCCCACAGCCTTAAGAGGCAGGTCTCACCTCTTCAGCACCAGCCTCCTGGAGTGCCTGGCCTCCCAGCACAGCCCCTCCCTGCCAGCACAACCCACTGGAGCCCCAGCGCCAACCTTCCTTATCCCTGGGCACACCCTCTCCAGCCCTAGCTGAGCTCTGTGGTTTGAAGGGCAGATGGCTGCTCACTAACCCAGGCCCTGGAAGGGAAGGGGGAGATTTCCTGCAGCCCAGTAGCCACCACAAGGCAGCAGGAGCGAGCCCCAGAAAGGAGACCAAGGCTGGCCCTCTGGGGCAGCAGAGGGCTCTCAGCGATATAGCTGGCATTTTCTTCCTTTCCTTTTTCAGTTGATGTCTCTGCTATGGAGATCCTATTATTCCAAGATAAATATATGTATATGTGTGTGTACTTATACACTTATACGTATGCATATGCACACACACACACACATACACACAAGCAGACATGAATGAGCCCAAAGGCCTGGGAAAAGTGGTGACCTTGACGTGAAAAGACACATTCTTCCAGGAACTCAAGGAAGGAAGCAAACATGTAAATAACCATTCCCTATCACTTTTTGTCTTTTCTTGTTTTGTTGTTGATATACAATTTATTTTTTGAAGGTATGGTACAGTGTAAATTAAATATATTCAATATATCTCCCTACTGAGTATATATATACGTATATATACACACACATTATATATATATATATATAATTCTACACTGACCATCTCTGTTTCACTTACGGGAAAAGAATGGTGTCCAACTGTGAGCTGTGGAGAAGCCTGCTAAGGGGCGTTATACTGTCCCTGCTAAGGGGTGTTATACTGTCCCTGCTAAGGGGTGTCTCCCCAAGGACATTCAGAGGGTGAACCTATCTCTTTGCCTTAAACATCTTTATTTCACTGCCCGAATCATTCCACTCTGTACATAATAGTGTCATTCTTTTTTTTCCCAAAGCAAACTATAAAAGCAAGAGTTGTAATTTAAAATTTTGTGAATAACCATCTGCTGCTTAGGAAGCATGTTGAGATGACATGCAGGTTGTTGTTGTTGTTGTTGTTTTTAAATAGGAACCAGCTTTTTTTTCAGTTTACAAAACATGTGCATTCTACAGTGGCAGTATCAAATATTTATAATCTTATGAGAAATGAATGTTTCTATTTACAACTGTGGTTATCAAAAATTGTGAACATTCCCTCTGCATTTTTTGTGTGTTTTAATTCTTGAGAATTACATTAAATAATAATAATAAAACACTTTATTATAAAATCCTTGATGCCCAAGGTGAAATGACTAGTTTCTCAAAGGCATGCCTCCTCGCACCCTCACCACCCCCAGGGGTAGGGGACAAAACTTCCCCCCTTTGACCAAGCTGGAGCACTGGTATCTGCTTTTGTAACTAGAAGGGTAGTTTTTGCTATTGGTCATGCAGACACTTTGGCTATCCCCTATGTCAGCTTAGAACAACGAAAGGAATTTAAGTCCACTGCTCCTTCCCAGGAGGAAGTGTTCAAAAGGGGGTGCTGTTCCAGGAAGTATGTAATGTCCAGCAGGTCTTTCTTTCTCCTCTCCCAACCCCCCTCCCCTTCTTGTGATGGAAGGTAGGCCTTGCTTCTTCCCTGTGGTGAGTAAATCCCACCCCAATTTAGACAAATGGAGTCTTCTTTTCAAAACCATTTTTTCTTCTGTTTACATGCTGCTGTGGTTGTTATCAGAAAAGTGAAGGGCACTGTAAAACAGCTCCAGTAGGCTGCAGGGGAAGGGGTCAGGTTTGCCCTTAAAGGATAAGTACCCTGAACCCCTGGAGATGCCTGGAGATGCCAGGAGTCATCTGAGGGAAGTATTGTTCCAGATCTGTGAGCTGGGAATCACCTGCCACCCTGCACTTGCTATCTGGGGGTGGCCCCATGTGCACCCTGCTCACCACTGGTCAATTTTTCCAAACTTTGGGGTTTTAAGAACGAAATTGTCTTCTCCTAGTAAAAGAGTTAAGCAAGGAACATCTGTTGCTCAAGACAGTCTTTCCGGGAGTTGTTGGGATGCCCGCCAGTAGACAGTGGGTTCTGCAGGAGGAAGCACAGGGCAGGCACCAATGGAGGTGGCCGATCGACTCCATGAGAATTTTTGTGCAGACATATGGAGCCTGAGTTGTGGGATCGCTCTGTAGGGACACCACAGTCCCCAAGGCTCCAAGTCAGGGGCAACCGACCAACCGCAGTTTCATGACCAGTTGTGGCAGTGTCACATGACACATTCCAGCATCTCCTCTGCCTCACCCCTCCCACCTTTGCACAGTTTGGAGAGCAGCTAGATTTAAAACCACAGCAAACACCTAATCCACCTCTCTAACCTATTTGCCCCATGAAAAGAAGACTTAGCCGCCTGGCCTTTCTTGTTCATAAACAAGTAATCCAGCAAAACTATAGAAACATTTTTGTTTTCCAAAATTTTTCTCTCAAAGAATATCACAGTTATCTAAAGGCAGGAATACAGCACAGTTTTGTGGGTAATGAGTTTCCTGATTCTAGAGGTGATCAAGCCGCCGCTAGGTTGACAGTAACTCGGTGAGCCTGTTTGCCTTCTGTCTCTGTGAGGGACTGGATGAGCTCGAACCCCTTGAAACACTGAGAGTGGATTCTTGCTCTCTTGTTTATGGCATCCCTCTATGTATCCGACACAAACTTTGCTTGTAACCCCCCGGGGAACCACTTGGAAGCCAGAAAAGCCTGCTCTCTTCAGGAGGGAGATGGGACAGAATCTAGCTTCCTCTCTGAAGTCCACCTGGCTGGTTCTGTCTCTCGCCTTTGCTTCTGAGTCTTTGCAAACTCTGGATCCAGACCTCCTCCGAAGTGTCCCCACCCCTACCCCACCACGGAGGAGCCCTGGCCCCTACCCCCACTGGACTGCAGCCCTGCAGGAGGCTGCCTTCCTAAATCCAAGAGGGAAGCTCCTTTTTAAAGACCCTTTTGCAGGGAAGGAGTTGATAACCCCTTCCCCTCCCCACACACACACACACACACACACACACACACACACACACATCTCCCTGCTGAGTGCCTCCTCACTCCAGGGCCTGGTTGTATCCTAGTTCCGGTAGAGGGAAGTCCCCAGGCCTTTCCACCTCCCCTAGGCTCAGGCATGGGAGGGCCGGGCCAGGAAAAGCCACCTGAGCCTTAAATGCCCAAAGCAGGCACGACCCTGCCCCCTAGCCTCCTCTGGGGTCCCAGCGTGCTCAGGCTGCTGCCATCTCTGTCAAGAGCATGGATCAGATAAGGAAGGCACGACCTACAAGGCCAGCGCCAGAGCCTGGGGATTCAAGCAGCAGGGCCAAGGTCCCGCGTGGACTCACCATGCACTGAATTCCCCGAAGGAAGGGGAACCCCACGGAGATGCAGTGGTCTGAACACCATGTTTGTCAGTGGGTTCCCCTGGGTGAATGGTGCAAATCAACCCGGTCAAGGAGACCGACAACGTACAGGTGTGCTCTGGCCGCTGGCGTGCAAAACAAACACGCAGACACTTATGTGGCGCAGAGGATGCAGGTGCGCTCGCTGGGCTAGGCTAAAAAGCCATTCTGTCTCCTGCTGTTTAATATCTTCCAACCTGCACGTTTTCTGCCCTGTCCAGGCAGCCCCTGGGAGGGACCCGGCTCCACCGAAAACTATCGCCTACCAGGCGAGGCTTCACCGCTGTGCGCTGGGAGGTTAATAGCCACTCACACTGGGCCACAAGGAGCTGGTGACAAGGCCCAGATCCCCCGAGGGGTTGAAATCAGCCTTTCCAGGAGGCTGGTCCCCCTGCTATGTCACACACACACACACACACACACACACACACACACACACACACACCCCAATGGCGTCATACATGTGTACTGCAGAGCTCTCTGTCCCATCTGGGGTGCAGAGCGAAATCATCTATTTTTAGCCTTCAAAATGGACAAGGGTGGTCAAAAGGCTGCCTCTGAGCTCCCCTTGGATCCTGTGGGGGAGGGCCCCCCTTGGGCCCCAAGCCTGAGGGAGCTTTCAGCTGGGTGGGCCCACAGTGGGGCAGCCGAACTCAGTGTAGTCAGACTACTTTCTGTTTTTATTAGTAAATTCAAATACTTCATGATGCGTATGCTGCCATCTCATGTCCTTTTGGGGGGGGTGTGAAATATGAAACGTAATAATATTCATTAAAGGGGCTCCTAATTATGCGAGCTCATCAAGCGTGGGGTGTCCTCGCTCCTGGCTCTCACCAAGTCTGGCTAATGATGATGGCGTTATTATTATTGTTGTTGCTATTAATAATCTTGCCCTCACCCACCACGGGGGTGACTTCCTTGCTCTTCTGCCAAAGCGCAGGCCCCACCAAGAGATTTGAGGAGCCCCCATTTGGGTAAGGGGTTCCCCCTAAGGAATCCAGAGTCCTGGGCAGAGATGGGGACCCCATGGTGGCCAGCTCTTTTCTATCCTCACGTCTGCCCAGCCCTCTAGTCCCTCCGTCCCGGCTGGTTGGGGGTGGTGATGGCATAGGGGCACTTCCTCGCAGACCGCACCATCCCCACTCCGTGGGCTGCCCCGCTCCCTCCAGGCCCGAGCCCCAAGCGTGGCCCTGAGCAGAAACCAGGAGTGGCGGATATCTGCCTCCCAGGCCGCCTGGGCGCCCCCATGTCTGGAAGGGGTCCCAGGCAGGAGAGGCCAGCCCTTCCCCCCCCCATCCCCCCCCTCCTCCCCCGACCCCAGTCTCCAAGATAGTCGGCAGGGTGGGGAATGGAGGGCCCGGTGTGCCTGGGCACCGCCTCGGCCGCAAAGGGGTGGGAAGTGAGAGGCACAGAAGGAAAAGACCCGGTTCCAACCGAGCCCCAGAAGGGTGAGGCGCCCAAGAAGCCATCGGGGCGGCCCCGTCGGTCGGCGGGGAGGACCCGGGCGGCGCGGCCCAGGCCGCACTGGTTCTTTTCAGCCTTCGGGGGTCTCGCCGGCTCCCGCCACGTCCTTTGTCTGCAAGGGGACCGTGGGGCTCGGCCGCCGGGGGCTGCCCTCCTCTTTCCTCTTTCCTCAACCCCGACCCCCTCCGCTCACTCGCGCTTTTCTTCTCGTTTCTTTCTCTCCTTTTTGGATGGGTAATCACAGGCTCCAGCTGCCAGGCTCTGGGCCAGGAAGGGCCGCGGGATTTCTGTGTCTGCGGCCCCTCCCTCCCTCCGCAGGCTGCCTGCTCCTCGCCAACTTCGCCTGGACTCCTCTGCCCTCAGCCCTCCAGGCAGGCCTTTAGGTGCGCGGGGCTGCTGCATCTGACTTTCCCTTCCAGGCCCAAACTTTGTGGGCGGAAGACTTCCCCCCACAAAAACCAGAATCCTACAAGCTGGCATTTGCTGCCATTCAGGCAAGAGCAGGAATCACACACACACACACACACACACACACACACACACTCACACACACCCTTCCAGTTGGTAAAAGTCCACCCCAGCGCAGCCTAGTACTTTTCCCCTCAGAAATGTCCCCCCGTACATGATTTCCATTATTGTGCAGAGGCTAAATAAAAGGAAACATAATCCGGAGTTAATTATGTGGTGATAATTTTATAATTAGATCATTCAATGTAAGAAGCAATGTGTTGTGAAACCTCCAGTCTTAACCAGAGTGAGGATCCCATACATTTGGACCTTGAAGAGACCAATCAGGTCCTGCCTTCCAGTGTTCAAAGCCATATGGATACAGTTTGCGGCAAGCACCCTCACCCCAAATGAATGAACGGTGGGTATTCTTGCTGCCAAACATCCATTCATTTTGGAAAAGACTGGAGTGTTGGAGGGAAGCTGAGCGAATTCATGGGTTTCACTTTCATCAGATAATCTTTTGTATGACAGCACTTAAGTACGTGTGTGTGCAAAAACAGATGGACATGGCGGTGGGAATCACAGCGTTTTGATATCACAGCCCTGTGTTCAAATCCCAGCCGAGTGAGAGTGTAATGCAATGTCATAGTTTATGCCAGAGTTTTTATTGGTTTCTAAATAGGAATTGCTATACCCAGTTTGTGAAGGGGTGGAGGTAACATGCCTGGCCGGGATCAGGTCTCTCAGAAAGCTAGTGGGGGCAGTGGGTTCGTTTGAAGGAGGCCCAGGTGGGTCCCACAGTTGGTCTGCTCTGAGACAGATGGTGGCCGACATATGTGAGAAGACCAGTAGTCCTTCTCTATCTAAGAGGGTCCCTGTAAGTTGAAATCAACTCCATGGCTATGGATTTTCTTGGGGTTGGGGATGATTCATTCAGGCTAGCATGAAGTCTGTGCCCTGCACAGCCTCATTGCTTTTTGTCATTGTTGATACAACGTCTTTATGTCCAGTAATCAAGGGAAACCTGTACCTTTGCTTGTGGTTAAGTACCTTTCAGATCGGACTCTGAGTAATCCTATGTGTAACAGAAGGTAATACTGCCCAGTCCTGCACCATCCCCGCAACTTGAGAGGTAATAATTCACATGGTTATACAAAAGTGGGACAATCATAGAAGATGAAGTTGAATGTATATATATGTGTGTGTATGTATCTGCATATACCTATCTATATCTGCATATAATCACACAAACTCATACACCCACACAAAGAGTGCTGGTAGGAATGAAGGATTCTAGTGAGCATGTCCAAGAAACACCACTCTCCTATCTGCTTGCTTATACTTAATGTAGGTTCACACAGATGTGCAGATCATTTCAGGATGTTTTTTCATCAGACATTTCTTGACCCTAGAATAGACAGCCCAACCCTTGTGGTGTTGGGTTGTAAGAACAGCCCGATAAATTTACACACACCTCTGTGTCTTCTATTCCAAATGGTCACTGCTGCATTTGTGTGGGACCCGTTAGACAGAAAGCATAGGAAGCCCTGCTTCCCAAATGAAGCACCAGGACCTGGCAGACAGTGTGCCCACAAGCACTTGTGTATCTCAGACTGCTTGCACACAAAGATGGTGCCCCACCTGACCAATTTTCCTCCAAGAATGAATGAATGTCCTAACGGTATGATGAGCTACTTTGTCTAAATCACGCAGGGTCTAAGTAACTCTTTTAAATTAATTGCTGTTCCTCATAGCCAGAGCATAACAGGCTTTGATTACATGCTAAATAAAATGAAACATAATCCCGAGTTAATTACGTGGTAATAATTTTATAATTATATCATTCAATTTAAGAAGCAATGTGTGGTGTAACCTCCCATTTTAACGAGAGTGGCGATTCCAAATGTTAAACTTGCCATAAATTTGGACCTTGAAGAGACCAATCAGGCTCTGTCTTCCTTCCCCCCCCCCCCCAAATGACCCAGAGTGAACATCAACTGAGCCCATCTATTGTCCTAGTACCTGTCTGTACTCTGACGGAGAAAGTGGAAAACGCTGGAAAATCACAGACAAAAGGGACTGTCTGAGGAGAGCATTTCCCAGCGCTGACCCGCTCTCACATGCTAAGAAGCTGATCTGCATTTCTATTCTGTCCAACTTGTATGTGGAAGTAACGCCCAACGGTCCCTGACTCGATGAGCCCGGGGGAGAATGGCCTGGATCTGGAAGACACTCCAACGTAGTGTGAATGGAATCCGCAGGCAGGAACCTGGGGTGAAGGTCAAAGCTCCAGCCACCTCCGCAGGTGGCTCATTTCCTCTCTGCAGACACTGGGGCCCCTCAGAAGTGGTGCCTGCAGCAGCCTGACTGACCAGCGCCTTGAGTTTTTTTCACCAGGAGACTTACAATTTTCCCAGCCCTCCCCCCACCCTACCCCCTACCCCCAAAGCCTGAAAAGGGAGGTATCTGGTGAGCTACTACTAGGGCGTGTGATGCTTACCTGCCCAACTCTTAAGGCTCATCTTTCTGAGCAGTTCTGGGAGGCTGAAAGGCAAGAATATTGGGACAGGATGGATAGTCAAATTGCTTGACACTTTTAAGGTGATTAAAGATGAACCAGACAGGTTCCTTCGGGCATGGGAGGGGTCCTAGAATATATTTTCACCAATTGTAGGTTGACTCCAACTTGGCACTTCCACCAGGGAAGCACCAGGGCACATGGTGGAGACAAGAGCTTGCCCTGTGGCTTCCCTAGCCTTCAGGAAACAAAAACAGCACGTCAGAGAATGATGGCATACAAAGCCACTGGAGTCACAGTCCAAACAGGCCCTGTCCCTAAAGCCCGGGCTTGACAAGGTCCTTTGTGCTCGGGGCCAGTGTACGGGAACCTGGTACAGTGCAGAAGTGGAGAAGAGTTAGCCAGACGGTCTCTACCCAGGTAGGGAAATCTATTAGAGAAGAATCAGGCGTTGAGGTTTGTTGCCTTTGCTCAATGAGATTTGCAGCACCCTGTCCCTTCCCCCCACCCGGTTATTTCATTCGCACTTTTTTTTTAAATGCTTCCTAGTCAAACTTGAATATGCAATGAGGCGCCAGAGCTTTGTGGCGGAAATATAATTAAACTGGTGAAAGATGTAAAAGATGAAGAATGGGGATGACATCAGGCCGATTTCACACTTGGCACTCGGATGGCTGGGCCCAAGCCGCGTTCTTGCCACGCAAGGCAGATCAAAGTGCCCTGCCACAGCTAAAAAGGCAAAAGGGGACTTAAGTATGCTAATCCCCAGGACAAATATATTTTAATCTTGTTAGAATACAAGTTAATGCTGCAGCTCAGTGGCTGAACTTTGTCAAGACTGTAGAGATCCATTTTTATTTTAGCTATGAATGAGGCAGACCTCCTGGTTTATTCACAGGTAATACACGTAAATGTACTAAAGGAACCACTATATGGGCTCCGGTCACCCCCACCTTGGGTTTCCTCCACTGGAGAGTGGGAAATTCCAGAGGCTCCTGGGATGGGTCTGGCCTTTGCACTCAGCATCCCTCCCCTGCCTCTCACTCTTTCTGCAGAGTGTCCTGATGGCTGAGAAAGGAACTTGGGTGCAAAAGAAACTAGGAAACTCTGAAATTAATTAAAAGATTCTCCAAAGCAATCTGTTTCCCTTTAGTTAGGCCCCCAGGTCTGACAACCAAACCAATTCCTTCCTATCAGCCCGCTCACTTTAATTTTTGCAATGTCAATTTTTATTACGATTAATTATTTGTGGAGCTCCGACTGTACATTCGGTGTTGCCCTGATTAGCAAGACTCTCTCGGGTTCTCGCCTGTGGAAGGTTTCAATGCCTGATATATGTGTATACGTGTGTGTATGAGAGAGAGAGAGAGAGAGAGAGAGAGAGAGAATGAATGCCAGCAAGCTTAACAGTAAGGTTACAGAAGGTTAAACTGCCCTGCAGAACCTGCCTGTTAAATATTGCTGACGGCAGCCATCTAAAAGGCAATTTCTGTCTTTCTGCTCGAGTGTGTGTTAGAATTCCTCCGCCTCAGGCATAAAACCTGGCTCCAACCAGAGTGTGCATTACCTCCCTGCATTCCAAAGACCCGCCTTGCCCTGCTAGAGAGAACCCGGGTCCTTCAGCAGGGAGCGCGGTGCACAGAGGCTAATGCGCCCTCCCAGGAGTGATTGGCAGGCCTGGCTGGTGGGGGCAGCAGGGCCTCCTTCTCAGCAGCCGCGTGCAGTGCCCGCGCCGGCCTCAAGGGGCCTGCCTGGCGACCGGGAGAAAGACCGCCTCCGCAATTTGGGAGAAAGGCCCACCTCTGGATTTCGGCATCGGGAATGTCCAGTTCCACTGCAGTTCTCTCCGGTTCCTTAAAGTCACGACGTGATCGCCATGCACTGCAATAGCCGTGAAGGCACTCTTGCTAAATGGCAGGTCTGAAAATTCCAGGGAAGTTAGGCAGAAGACAGCCGCCATAGGCACCGAAAGAGAAATGTACTAAGTAGGGCCTGCTATTTCATTGGCCACTTCTGTTCCTTCCTGCCATGCGTTTTACCCTTGAGCTCGTGGTCATTCTTACACAGACCCACCCATCCTTCCAGCACTGTCTTCATGTTTCCTGCTGCAGCTGGAGGATCTTCCAAACATTGGCCCGATCTTGTCTCCCCATCAGGAATAATAACGAGGTAAAAATAAATCAATAAGCCGCCTACCAGCCAATAGATTGGGACTGCATAGTAACCCTCCGTAAGGTTTCAGGTCATTCAAAAACATGGGAGGGGCAGATAGTCTTCTGCAGCCTGCTCCGGCCGCAAGGCTGGTGGGTTTGAACAGCTGCCTTTTGTGAACAGCAGCACAGTCCCCAACCCACTGAGCCACCAGCTGACTTTTATTGAGTTCCTACGATGTGCCAGTCATGGTGCTGGAATTTTCCATGGATTATCATAAAGCATTTTCATAATAAAGCCTGTGGGGGGGGACTAGTAGTATCATGATTTTATGAATGAGAAGACTGAGGCTCAGTGGAAAGAAAGGGTCCTAGCTGGTGGGCGTACTAGCAGGCTGCATGACCTTCTTGTTTACCATGTCATACTGCCCCTTCCTTCCTTCCCTCTGCTTTCAGCAAACTAGTCTGGACTTGGGTGTAGACCTGGCCAGACGACATGATGTCCTCCCTGTGGGACAAGGTGCCTCCAGGAGGACAGTGCATGTACAGGCACTATGTCATCCGGAAAGCTACGTGAAGGCCATGTTGCTGGCATACCTGCCCTTCTCCACGTTGGCTTCCTCGTCTGAAACAGGGAGACAGAAACAGTTCCCGGCTTGTCGGTTTCTTGGGAGGATTGGATGAGTTAGCACATTCAAGCCTTCAGAATCAGGCTTCTGGAATGTAAGTGGTGATGCTCACGACAAAAGCCAAAGTTTGAAACCCCCAGTCCTACCCCAGGAGAAAGACAAGGCTTTCTAGACTGAATTAATCTCAGAAACCCACAGGGATAGTTCTGCTCTGTCCCACTGGGTCACGATGAGTCTGAATCACCTCGATGGCAGTGAGTGTCACTTTTTTCGTTTGGGGGACATGAGTAGAGGATCCCTAGTGACATAGTAGGTGATGCCCGGCACTGCTAACCACAAGGACAGTGGTTTGAACCCACCATCCAGTCTGAGGGAGAAAGATGAGGTGTTCTACTCATGTCAGGGCTTCATCTCAGAAACCCGGTTGTAAAGGATCACTGTGCATCAGAACCAGCAGGATGGCAGTAAGCATGTTTTGGTTTTCAGTATTAGTCAGCGGTGTGCAGTGTCCTCTTTGTCAATGGCATCTATTCTTCTTAAATGGTATACTTGTGTGTGCTAATTGCTTCAGTTTTGTGTAATTTAAGTCTTGGTTCCTGGGCCACCTGCCCCAAGACTGTGAGATCTTCAAGCAGATGATGAAAGGCAGCCTGAGCTCTGGAATTTGTCAGAAATGAGCATAAAAACCTGGTTCTTCTTGTGACCCTGAGTGCACTCCTGCATGTTGCTAATGTGTACCTGGAACCAGATGAGCACATGACAAATGCTCAATAAGACATGTCTATTGTTCTTATAAGAGCCATGGTGGCACAGTGGTTAAATGCTAACCAAAAGCTTGGTTGTTCAAACATACCAGTTGCCTCATGGGAGACAGATGTGGTCATCTGATTCTGTAAAGACTACAGCCTTGGAAACTTTCTGGGCCCTTTCTACCCTCTCCAACAGGACTCTGATTGATCACAACGGACATTATCACTGAAAACTTCAGTAGTGCAAGCAGTCCATATCTTCATCTGCCAGCCAAAAGATTGCAGGCTTAAGTCTACCCAGAAGTGCCGCTGAAGAAAAGTCTGGCAACCTACTTGCAACAAACACAGTCATTGGGAAACCCAGGGGAACACCTGTGGTACTTGGGCACACCCACTTAAAACATAACCTATATGTAAACAGTGACTTTGTACGCGAGGCCTGGACAGCTGTCACAGGGTCATGCGCCCGCTCTCAGACTCGGTGGCACTTTGAGTGTCCAGTGAAAGGACACATGGTTAGCATCAGTCACTTTCATTGGGCAAGGCTGATTGTGGTGGCATCACAAGATAGAAAAACCACCTTGAAAGGACTTCCCTCTACACATGTGCCAGTCTAAGTCTCTGTTTCTATTATGTCCCTGATGCCCCGCCAAGAAATGGTGGATCCTGCACCTGCACTCCAGAGGGCTGCCTGCAGGCGATTCCCACAGGAGAGCAGAGTATGGAGGAAATCATGGCGGGAGAGATGGAATCAAAGTTGTGTGCAAATTCTAAAACATATATTGCACCATACAATCAACCAGGATCAGAGTGGAGGTGAGAGAGGCGATACTAACTCCTGCCTTTCAAGTTTCATCGTTTCTTGGAGAATGCCTCACTGATGTAGAAATGACAATAGCAACATCAATAATGTTAGCAGCAATGGAGTCCCCTTCTGTGATCCCGGATTGGAGCTGGGAAGAAGGAGGCACATTCCAGGAGTTGACTTCGCTCACTCTCATCTTGCTGAAAGAATGGAGAGTAAGAGCTGCAGTGACTCACCTGACCTTGTTCAACCCGGCTCAGGAGCTGTTCAACAGCACTCAGTTTGGTGCCTCCTCGTCCCTGAAACACCAGCACATGCGAGAATGCCATCCTTACTGGGCAGAGAGGAAGAGCAGAATGCCTA
>PVJH01029230.1:0-26203 GCA_004026705.1 Nesogale talazaci
GATTCAAATTGCTGAACTTACAGTTACCGAGCCAATGGGGATCTCACTAGGCCACCAAGATGCCTTAATGAAAATGCAGGAAGCATCAGAAGAAGGTGGAAAGGGTGCAGAGTCACAGTGCCAATAAGAGGTTCGTGCACAACCATTTCAGGAAGTACCATATAAGCAAGAACTGATTGTGCTGAAGGAAAAAGTTCAAGCTGCACAGAAGTCATTGATGAAAAACAAGGCTGCAGGAATCGACTGAAAACCACTCGAAATAGTTTAACACACTGATGCGAGTTTGGAAATAAATTTGGAAGACAGCTATCACACCAGCTAACTCAAAGAGATCCATATTTGTGACGTGTAAAAAAATAAAGGTGACCCTGCCCGCTCTTCTTGTTCCTGGCCCTTGGCACCACATGGGGACAAGGTTGGAAACCTGTTACCATGTGGGGCTCAGCCAGTTAGACAATCAGCAGGTGTCTCCAGATCCTTGCGGGGCCCAACTCCCGGCTTGTTTTGAGGCTGTAGCCAAAAGAATCTGTGTGACTCCTGCCTGCTCTAAACGTCAATCCCTGGGTGAATGAGGACACCTGTGCCCGGAAACATGTCGTGGATACGGGGTATTTACTACAGTGTGTGGGGAGAGGTGAGGGAAAACCATCTGATTTGCCCTTGATTCACTGTTAAGAAGTTTTCAAGATCACAGAGGTCATCATAGCTCAGCCAGATGGGTTCAGAACCAGGTGTTTGGACTCCAAATCCCATAACTTTATTCCATTTGGTCAAGACCTGCCCTCCGCCTCTGGCATCTTCCCAGCTGGTGTGCATTTCCTCCCTGCCTCCTTCACACAGGGTCTCTATTCCCGAGGCTGGCTGGACACAGGACATCTAGAGCCTTTCCAGCCACCCAATGGCCTTCTCACCTTCACAGATATCCTCTTAGTTAAAGATGGCCACATCACCTGGACCAACCTAGTGACTTTCTAACTGTTCTTTCCTTACTCTAGACTAGAATCTAGCCACACTTTCCCTCTGGCTTCAATACCTTATCATATTAGGTGAGTTAATTTTGATTTATAGCAACCGTATCAGCAAAAGAGAACTGCCCCTACGGGTTTCCAAGACTGTAAATCTCTCTCTCTCTCTCTCTCTCTCTCAAAATCATTTTATTGGGAGCTGTAGCAGTCACCTAATCTGGTGTCAGTTTGAGGATTAGAGTGTTGGGGTGAAGTCTAAACTGTCAATCTGTAAATAGCTAATGAGACCTCTGTGTGGACATGGCCTTCTCCTCTGAGAATTCTGGAAATCTGGTACTTCCTTCTTGGAAGCAGGAGACACTTGACTGACAAACCTCACTTCCTGAGAGACATCCCTGAGGAGAAGCCACATGGACCCACTCTGATGCCGCCCTGGGTGCTGAGAAGTCATGTGCTGAGATGTTTACAATGCCACTGGATTCAAAGACTTTGTACCCACTCGTCTGTGATCTTCTACATTTGGCATCATTGCATGTATTTCCTGAGTCTGAAGAGGAGTTGATAGATTGCTGTCAGACATATGGGCTAATATTGGATTTAAGGACTTGATCTGGGCTGGGATGCTTTCTTAATGTATAATTACTCTTTATGTAAAACTCATAAGTATGTATGTATGTATGTATTTATATACATATATCTATAGTGACCCAATAGGATAATGCAAAATTTATTGAACAATGTCATTAATATCGCAAGCAAGCAAGATTTTGCTGAGGATAATTCAAGACAATTGCAGCTGAAATTGACAGATTGCTGCCAGAAATTCAAGCCAGATTCAAAAAATGATATGGAATCAAGAATGCCATGGCTGTTGTCAGATGGATCTTGGCTAAGAGCAGAAAGATGTTTATTTGTGTTTTATTGACTATGTAAAAACTGTAGAACAAAACAAATCACAAACAACATTGCAAAGAACAGGAATTGGCAAGAATTGTATTTAACAGTGTATCAAAACTTACGATGGTTTCCCTTGTTATTGGATATTGTTTTCCCCTTCATTCAAGTTAAAGTTAAAATTTGTGGCTTTCTCTTTCCACCTACCCCTGGCAACCTTCAAAGTCTGCTAATTTTTTTTAATCACAGTGGTCTCAAATATTTGTCCTTTTGCAATTGACTAATTTCACTCACCATCAAGCTCCCCCAGTTCCATTCATGTCATGTAACGGTTCGCAGATTCATCATTATCAACTAATGTTGACTATGCCCCTTATGTGCATTTATCTCATTCTACCAGTCGACATTAATTTATTTCCATCTTCTTGCAATTGGGAATAATGTTACGATGAACAGGAGTGTGCATATGTCTGTTAATGCAATACTAAAAAAATTTTAGGTATATACACTATAGGGTATTTGCTGAGTCAAATGGTATTCCTATTCCTAATGTTTTAGGCTGTGACATACCACTTTCCAAAGTGATTGTACCGATCCTCAGTCCTATCAGCAGTGTATGAGGGTTCCAATATCTCTGCACCCTCTTCAAGATTTGTTACTTTCTTTCTTTGAAACTTTGCTATCAATGCTGAGCTGAGGTGTCATCATTGTTTTGATTTGAATTTCTGGAATGCCTCTTCAGTGTAGATTAGAGCTCAATGTAAAGACAGTAAAACTCCTCACAACTGTACTAATAGATAGCCTTGTCTAAACGGAGGAATGGTTGAGGTTGTCGAGGGTTTTGTGTTACTTGGATCCACAATCAAATGCTCAAGAAGCAGCAACCAGGACATCTAATGACATATTGCATTGGGTAAATCGGCTGTAAAAGGCCTTTTTAAAGGTTAAAAAGAAAAGATCTCACTTTGCGGATGAAGGCGCACTTGACCCAAGCCATGGTATTTTCAATTGCTTCATATGCATGCAAAAGGTTGATAACAAATGAGGCAGGCTGAAGAAGAAGCCCCATATTTGAATTATGGTGTTGGTGAAGAACTTTGAATATGTTGTGGACTTTCAGGAAGAAGTCCTGCTTGTGTAGTGGGTACGCGTCGGGCCGCAATCTTCAGGGTCCACAGTTCGAAACCAGCAGCACCTCCATGGGAGAAAAACCTGAGCACTCTCTTCCCGTAAAGAGTGACAGCCTTGGAAACCCACAGGGAGTCACCATGCGTCAGCGTTGATTCAATGGCAGCACGTTTGGTTTGGTTTTTGCATGGACTGCCAGTGGAATGAGCACATAGATTATTTTTGAAGACGTACGACCTGATTGTTGCTTAGAAGTAAACACGGTCAAACTGCCTCACATGCTTTGGCTATGTTGTTAGTCGAGACTTGTTTTAGGGAAAGTTTGTTAAAGTTAGAAGGTCAACAGCAAAGAGCATGGCTCTCAACAAGACGAAGCCACACCCCAATGGTCAACAATGGGCTCAAACATAACAATAGTTGTAAGGATGACATAAGATTGGGTATTCCTATGTTCTGTTGGGCATGGAGGCGCTATGAGTCAGAAACAACTAATAGCAGTTCTTTTTGGTTTGTCCTACGCATTATCAATGATATGTTGCAGTGACTCTGGATTTTTTTTATCTTCTTTTAAATAGCGGTTTGTTTTTTCTAGTATAGGAAGCTTGATTACTGAGTGTATGCTCACATTATCGTAGGCTTGGTTTTATATTTTGTTACAAAAGGTCGGAAAAAGCCAAGATGTTTTTCTAATATTCTGTGGCCCGTCAGTGCTCAACCTTCAACTCTGTCTTTCCAAGTCTTTTGTCAGTTTAGTTTTAGGCATTAGTAAGCAGATGTAATTATTCCCATGTGTGTGATCTTTACTCTTGAAGTATGGCCTTTTTGGATTCCCAGCTGTTAAGAAGATATTAATGGGCTAAGCTTATTGACTGTCTTGAGCAGAGATATCACTTCAGATGCATCCCCGAACTCTGAATAGTAGGCTATATTCAGTTAACTGACTTAAGAAATAACACTTTGTTGAAACACAAACATATTTCACTAATTTAGTTTATGTATTCTCTATGACTGCTTTTGCTGTACAACAGCAGTTTTGAGTAGCAGAAACAAATTATTTGGCATCGAAAGCTAAGATATTTACCCTCTATTCTTTTAATTTAAAAATTTTTAATTTATTTTACCCTCTATTCTCTTATGGAAAAAACATTTGCTGTTCCTCCTACTTTTTGCCTCCCAGCAAGTCTGTTCTGTTTCTTAACATCTGAAGCAATTATTCTCTGTCCAACTTTCTTCAATTTCATCTTGTGTATTGATATTATAGCTCTTGATGAAGGGTTCCAAAGAGACACACATATTTTTGAGGGCCTCCTCTATATAGTTATATTTTTTGTTGGCCTTGTCCCATAAATTATAGTTGCTTTAGCTGCCCTAACCTCTGACCTCTGCATTTTCAGTTAAGTGAGATCATGGTGCTCTGTTTGGGTTGTAACTTATGCTTAGATTGAGATTTTTACTGTGGACAGAAAACCAGGGCAATTGTAGAGTTTAGTTTGTGAATTTTCTTTCCATTAAGGACTGCAATGAAATACTTCCCATGATACAAAGCTTAAAAAGCCTTATATGTGTTCTTTGGTTGTGTACAGTTGCAGGATTAGGCAAGTACAAGTTACTCTATCATAACTAAAAGCAAATCCTCCCACCCCAAATTTAAAATTTTACTATAGTTCGAGTTACTAATTTGTTGTTTCCTTTTTGAGTCAAGTTTAACCATTTTTTTTCACCTAATCTCTTGCAACAAAGATATTCTTCTATATTTTCTTTTCTATGTTTCAAGTTTTTCTTCTGTATTTAATATATCTGATATTATTCTTCTGTTATATGACGTGGGAGTACTTTTTTTCTCACATCGAGTGTCAGTCTATCCAGTTCTATTTATGGAATGCTACTCTTTTCTCACTAAATCGTCACATGTTATTAGAGATCAAAAGTTCATATATGCTTCATTATTCCAGATCTTTAAGGAACACAGGTGGCTTTGTGGTTATGAGTTCGGCTACAACTGCAAGGTCAGTGGTTCTAAACCATCAGGGAGAAACATGAGGCTTTCTATTCCTGTGCAGAATGACGGGCTCCGAAACTCACAGAGGCATTTTCCATCTGGCCCATAGGGTTGCTCTGGGTCAGTATTTACTCCATGACAGTCAATTATTTTTTTTCTGTTTTAACTTTCAGATCTTTAATCTTTTTCGATAATCTGTTTTTCTTTGTGTCAAACCTTTAAAGCTCAAATTACTAAGCCTTTATAACAAGTTTTATTACATAATAATATTATATTGCTTCCTTTTTAGTCTTTCAAATTGTGTTTGCTTTCCTCGACCTTTCTTTCCTCTGGAATAGATGGTTAGCATCAGCTTGTCAAGTTCCAGGAAATACATCCCTGCCTGTTTCTAAAGTCACTCTCACCTCACGTCTGGTACCAAATTCTGAGTTAATTTTCTATTTGGGGTAACAATTTTCCATATATGTACAACTTAGAATCATGCCCATTTATTTGCTTACAGTTTCATAAGACGCAATTCTAAGTATGGAATGATTGAGTTATCTCTCAGTGTCTCACAAGGCTAAAAAATCAAGGTATTGGCGGAATGTATTCTCATACTAAGCTCAAAATTTTATTCCAAAATCTTATGCTAGTGTAAGAATTTAGTTCCTAGCATCAAGCTTGGGTTTCTTGGGTGGCTGTCAGCTGTGAGTCACTCTGAGATCTTAGAGGCCACACACATTCCTCGCCACAGGGCTTTCTTCAACTTCAAGTCTGCAAGAAGTACTTCTCATGATTGAATCCCCTTCTTGCTTTGAATCTCTGACTTTCTTTATCTTTGTGTCTGACAGAGAAAGCTTATGTGATTAGGTGAGACCCACCTGCGTACTCTTCTTATTTTAAGGTCAACTCGTTAACACACTGGCAAAATCCTTTCACTGCATTGCTTAGTGTGTGGTTGGGGAAAGGTGTCTGCACACTAGGCATTGTGGATCTTGGGGCCATCTGAGGATTCTCTTTTTCTCAATTAGAAAACTTACTGCCACGGAGTTGATGCTGACTCATGGTGACCTAAGAGGACAGGGGAGAACTTACCTCGGTGGGTTTCTGACACTGCAACTAAATTGCAGTGGAAATTTTCATTTTTACTCTTGGGAGTAAAAATGACTCCCAAGTGGTTTAGAACTGATAACCTTGCGGTTCACATCCCAAAGATTAGGAGCCACCTCGGGTTTTTTTGACCGTGATTATCACAATTATAAGAGCTTTTCATTGTGTTAGGAATTGCCCAGTATGTCTTCTTCTATAATATTGCCTTCAGTCTTTCTGCAGGTAGGTCTTTAAACATGTTTTTTAAAGAATATATCATAGAATTAAAAAAAAAAAGTCTCTTAAATAGCTGGTGAGTTTACTCCAAATACTGATTGCTGATATACTTAGAATTATTACTCACTTTTAAAATAATTTAATTTAATTGCTATTGTTGAGAATGCACACAGTAGAACACGCACACATCAATCAATAATTTCTACATGTACAGCCTGGTGACATTGATTATTTTTTATCATTTTATCTAGTGCTTCAATGTGCTGTACTTTTTGGTCTACATTCCCTCTGCTGTTCCTTTTTTTAGCTGGTTCTATCAATTGCACTTGTTTCTTCCTCCCTTGCCCCCTTTACTTGATAGTTATATATTCTATTTCTTTTTTGGGGGTGGGGGGAAATCACTGCCCCCTGGTGATGGGAGTAGGAGGTCCAGCCGTGTTGCTGGAGAGCGTTGCTGGATTTGAACCTCCAACCCAGTGGGCTGCAGTCCTGCGCACAAACACTACACCACCGGGGCTCAGTCCATTTGATAGCTATATATTCTATTTCTATAATTTTGTAAAACCATATAAATTCTTTACAAACTTAAGCTAATCAATCAATCAATATTTCTATCCTTCAGGTAAAAGAAGATAGGAATTTTAATACACATTTTTCTCACTCCTTCCCTCCAGCCATCAAAAGAGATAATATAGTTGGCTTATAAACCAATGGTATCCTGATTACAGAGCTCTCTCATCAGTATTGATAGAATACAATAATGAAATGTCTCCTAAGATTTGAGGTAAATTCACTATCTACTTAGAGGATCTTTGTCAAAAGTATGCTAAAATAATATACAGGCAGTTCTCAGGTCAGAATGAGATCCAGCCTTATGTGTGTCTTTAAGTGGAATTTGTAGGTCTTTGGAAAAGGTAATACAGCTCTTACTGCAACCTACTTTAGGGCCAGAAAAGGCTCACCATCTTTTCTTTTTCCTTTTTCAATGATTTTATTGGGGGCTTACCACTCTTATACATCATTGATACATCATTTGTATCAAGCATATTTGTACACGTGTTGCCATATTCATTTCCAAATATTTTCTACTTCAGCCCTTGGTATAAGTTCCTCTTTCCCCCTCTTTTTTTTAAATAAATCATTTTACAGGAGGTTCATACAACTCCCATCATGATCCATACGTACATCAATTGTATGCAGGCCACATTTGCACACCTGTTGCCACCATCACTCTCAAAATATCCTCCCTCCCCTTAGGGCTCCCCATAGTTCCCCTCCCTCCCCTCTCTCCTCCCCCAAGCACCCTTAATAATTTACAAATGGTTGTTACTTTTTCATGTCATACACTGTCCGATGGGCTCATGGACTTTTCCATGATTTGAAAAACAGCCTGTCCAGCAAGCGGAAGTGACTGAGGAAACGTTTACTGTAAAGTAGGAGGGAGGTGATTCAATACTTGCAAAGTGGGGTCAGAATTACATTATGATGTTGGTGTTAGGTTCTGACTCACAGCGACCCTGTGCCCCACAGAAGGCAACACTGCGTGGTCCTGAGCCATGCTCACAGTTGTGCCCAGGCTTGAGCCCACTGATGGAGCCAGCGTGTCAACCAATCTTGTTGAGGGCTTTCCTCTTTTTTCGCTGCCCCTCCACTTTACCAAGTATGATGATGTCCTTCTCCAGGGACTGGTTTCTCCCAACAACTTACATAATATTAAAGGACATAATATTATAGGGGTTGCCCATACGTTAGATATTGGTAACTCAGGGACTGCCTGAAAAAGAAGGGGGGGGGGTGATGTAAGGATCAAAGTTCATGAAGGAGATTACTAAATATATTGGAAAACTTAAATCATTTTATCGAGGGCTTGTACAACTCTTATTACAATCCATACATCCACCCATACATTGTATCAAGCATCTTTGTACATTTGTTGTTTTCATCACTCTCAAAACATTTTCTTTCTACTTGAGCCCTTGGTATTAGCTCCTCATTTCCCCCCTCCCTCCCTTCCCCCTCCTACAAAATCCTTGATAATTTATAAATTATTATTATTTTGTCATGTCTTAAACTGTCCGATGTCTTTCTTCACCTACTTTTTTGTTGTCTGTTCCCCAGGGAGGGCGTTATATGTAGATTCTTGTGATTGGCTTCCCCTTTCTTTTGGAAAACTTTTATAAGCACTAACGATAAAACAGTAATACTAAGAAAAATCCTGGGAGATAGCTCCCATTTTTCCAGATGAAGACAAAAAGCTAGGAAAAGTTAATTGTCAGACTAGCTACGGAGTTCCACAGCTCAAGAGAGCTCAAGAGTGGTCTCTGGTTCAGAAATGGCAGGAGATCAAAAGCAGTGCTAGCAATCTGGGTTCATTCTTTAAAGTAACCTGTGGCCCAGAAAGTTCCTGTGTCTGAGTTCTGTGAGTTTTAGAATATAGAAGGAAACAGCCTTTAGACACTTGTTTGAATTCAAGAGAACGTGAATCGAGATGACCCACTTAAGGGCAACAGTGAAAACTGATGTGTTTTGAATCGCCAACTGTGGAAAAGTGATGTGTCAGTCACCAGCAGGATTAAACTTCTGAAAATATTAAAGAAGTGATGCATGACAAGGAATGAAAGGTTGAAAAAGGGTCCAAATCGAATCAACAAAATTGTTCTTAGTGCATTGCAAGACTTCGAGGTGTCTGAATTTCGGGAAGAAAGTCGAAATAGTAAAACGCATGTTTTGTTCCTCAACCGGGCTTACAAGCTACAATGTAATCTTTTAAAATTATGGGTAATTACAAGAAGGCACATTAAACCCCAGTTAATCACAGTTGTTTCAAAAATATGTCCCTTTCCTTAACAAAGAAGTAAGTAACCCAGCCAAAGCTGGGATAAACTGGCATTTCCCTAGATCACATGTTTCATTCCTACACACAATGCCCCTTGTGTTCTTTTCAGGTGTCCATACTTTCTCTGAAAAACAGAGCTCCCCTTCCACAGCCTGAGCATTATCTGCTCTTTGTTTGAAAATAAATGCATTGTTCGTTCATGTGTGGACTAGTAGCACAGGTGCTTTGCCTCTGTTTTCCCAGCCAGGCTGACTCTTAAGCCTTTCATGAAATCAGTTCAGTTTAGTTAAATCGCTGCCATCGCCACTTCCCTTTATGGCCCAAATATAAGCTCCAAATGCAACCCTATCATCTTTCATCCCACTCTGTTTACATTTTACAGGAGTATCTTAAGAGATGCCAACACCCCACTTCTGTCTCAGTTCTCTGACACGAACTTCCAGGGCAAGGTTGTACTCCGACAGGAGTCGTCCCCATTGCGTTCCTTTCCCCTGAGTTTCCAGCTGCCGCCTCATGATGCTCAGCTTTGCTCCTGTCCTGGAAAAGCACTCACGGAAAGCCTGTGTGAAATTAAATTCCCCGAGGTGTAACCAAGCTGAATCAAGCCACAGAAGCGTGTATTGAAACAACTCTTTCCCTGATAGGGCATGTGAAACACTGACATTCTTAACGCAGCAAGGGTGGGTATTGAGTGTCAAGTAACTGAGTCTGTCTTCAGAAGGATAGGATTTCAACCCCTCATTTTATTTTCAAACAGCCACTTTCATGTTCTTCCCTAGAGAACGAGGAGGGCACGAAGCTCGGATCATTGGGTAAGCCACAGATGAGAAGGAAGAAAGGGCGGCCGAGTTAAAGACTTCATCTCTTCAGGGCAAAAGATGGTAATAGATAGTATCAAAGCATCTCTTTTCAAGCTGTGTAATGTGGAGCTTCGAACAATTTGCTATTGTCTTCTGGTTTAATCCTCATGTTTTTCATTTATGAATGAAATAAATAGAGTGCGTATTTTAGGTTTTCATTGTTCCTCTGACTCCCGTGGCTAAGAAGTTCTGCAAGTTCCATCTTCCCTAATCAATGTGATAAAGTGTATGTGAAATTAATGACCAATCGAGAACCTAGTTCCTTGGCTTTTTCTAATTGGAGTGTTTTGCAGAACACAGCAATGTGCTCGATGACCTCCTGATTAGAACATACTCTTCATGTGGATTATTGCTTCATGGTCTAGTTTGCCATGTTGCCAATTCTGAATTTAGATGTGAAAGACATTATTCTCCTCTGAGGTGAATGTGGACTTTCTTTGCAATCCTGCAACTTCATACGAATAAGTACATGCCTCTTCAATTGCTTTGGAAAGCCCATTTCATTACGAACAAGGAATTAGCAATCAATTTCAAAATTATTTCACTTGCTACATTGGGATTAATGTTATATACAAGATTTTAAACCCAAGTTTGGTACTGACATTTCTCTGTAACTATGGACAATAGAATGGAAAATATTTGGGAGTTTTAGCTTAAAGTCTCTGGCTTTAAGAAAGGTGTTAATGAAGACATTTCAGTGTTCAGACATTTTGAGCTCCATGCCTCAGGTCAATTTGCAATAAATAATTATAATATTGATTTTTAAAACTCTGACTTCATATTCCTTGAGGAAATCAAGAAAAGGTCTAGCCACTATATATGTGAGAGCTAGCACTTTTAAACCTTAACTTGAGATCCCTAGCTAGGCATTGTGGAGTTAAAAAATGGTCACACCCAATTTATCTAAATTTTCTAAAGTGTTTTATGTAAGCTGCAAACATCCTTGATGTGATGAACTTTTTTTTTGTCTTTTTAGCTCTATTGATGAATAATTTATGCACCATGAACTGACTCCATTTAAAGTACGCAAACTGATAATTTTTCATCTTGTACGCCCCTGGGAAACCATCATCACTATTAGAATACAGAACATATCAATCATTACCCCAAATATCTTGGTACCCCTTCACAGTCAATCCCTCCTTCCATCTCTGGCCCCAGGCTACTCCTTGTTTGCATTTCATACACATGGAGTCATATAATATTTACTCTTTTGTGTCTGCTTTCTTTGATTCAGCCTAATGGCTTTGACACTTATCCCTGTATTGTTGTATATGCCAGTGTTTTATCCCTTAGGTTTACTGAGCAGTAATTCACTGTATGGCAGGATCACATCTTGTTTGTCTAGTCACCAGTTAGTGGGCATTTGGGTTGTTTCCAGTTTGGGGCCCAGTCAACCTATATTTATTGGCATATATTATTGTCCAGGCACACTCTTCTTAAAAAAAAAACAAAAACAAAACAAAACAAAAATCAGAGTCCACAAGGAATAAAATAGATGAAATCCTGACTTAAATGAAGTTTGCTAGGAGAATGTTATAAAGTAACATCTCGTATTGTATACCTGGTGATGGTAAGTGGGAGGGAGGAAAATGAGGGTGAGTGAGAGAGAAAGGAAGTCATGCAGTTGTGGGGGAGATTCGAGTTTACAGAGCATGGTCAAGGAAAGCCTCCCTGACAAAGTGATAGTTGTATGAGGAGTACATCACCCCCACCCCTGAAATTTATTTTTCAAAGCTATGTCTAAAACAATTTTTTTTTTTTTTGGCATCACTGCTCTCCGGTGGTGGGAGTAGGTAAAACAATTTTTTTTACGAAAAAAGGGTTAGCACCTTCCAAGTACTCTCCATTACATGAATGCATTTGTCAAATCTGTGATTCCATTCTTGGAAGCATTTTTCAAACTCATCTTTTTACATGAGTGACATCACCTCCCACCGATTTTTCCTTCACCTTTTTTACGTCATCAAATTGCTGTCCTTTAATGTCACTCTTCATTCTCGGAAGCAAAAAGAAGCTGCATGGAGTGAGGTCCGATGAGTCAGGCTCTTGGGGCAAGAGAAGCATGCTGGTTTTGCCCCAAACTGGCACACTGAGATGGCTGTGTGAGCAGGTGTACTGTCGTGTGGCCAAAACCAGTCCCCTGTCTGCCACAAGTCAGGCCTTTTGGTTGCACAGTGTTATGCTATCTTTTCAGAACTTCTAAATAGAAAGCTTGATTACCAGTCTCACCTGATGGAATGAACTACAAATCCACTATCCCCTGCACATCAAAAAAAAAAAAATGAGCCTCATCTTGAGCTTTGATTTCATTTGACAAGCTTTGGGGGGGTGGTGAGATGACAATGGTGTCTTCCACCAACTTGGTTAATGTTTGCTTTGGGGGTCATAAGAATAACACCATGTCTTATCAATAGTAATGGCCTTGTGGGGGAAAAAATTCTGATTTGCTTTAGAGCTGTTCTTTCAAAGCATGACATGTTTCCAGTCAACGCTCTTTTCCTGGTCAGAACCCAAAGCACAAATTTCTAAGTTACCCTCACACTACCAAATCTTCCATTACAATTTGCTGAACTGAGCTCCAAGGTAGCCCAGATAACTCCCCCATCTCTTCAATGTCTGTTATCAGTCAAGAACAAGTGCATGAATTTTGCTAACATTTCATCAGTTTTGAAAGATGATGGACGTCCAGAATGAGGTTTGTCATCAGTTGACATTTCACCTTTTTGGAAATGAGAAAACCATGTGTGCACTTGCATTTTCCCCGTGGTGCTGTCCTTGTAAGCTGTGTTCAACCTCATCAGTTTCTGTGGCATTTTTTCCTGAGCAGGAAACAAAATTTCACCACCATACAACTCTCTCTCTCTCTCTCTCTCTCTCTCTCTCTCTCTCTCTCTCACATACACACACACACACACAAAATGAGGTTGGAGTAAAACTGCTTTTAAGAAAAAATTCACTGCATCCAGAAAGAACCTTCCCAGGCAACGCCACTGTGTGCACTAAACTCAGTGAGAGGCTTAATGCTCACTATACAGGAAAAATGCGTGCTCTGAGTAGAGCTCTCTTTGTGTGTGTCCTCATAAAAGACCTGCAAGATGTGATCTCTCAGCTATTGGCATGATTAACGAGTCTTGAGAATGAAATGCCTACAAACGAAGCTTAAAGAACAATATTTCTGTCTTGTTTTCATTCTTGTGGTTCCAAGGATTATTTTGATTCAATGTTATAGACGTCTATGTCTACTTTTTCGAATTAGATTTAGTTTATTTGGGAAAAAGAATGGTTAACTGCCTGCTAATATGGCCACACTCAGGATCCCATGCTGGAAAAACCTTTTTTGGTAAACGTCTGTTGAGGAGGATGAATGACTCCTCTTCATCTGGGATTTTCTTATATAAGGTTTGTTTTAAAGATTTAAGGAAATTCCTAACTCCTTAGTGGCCCTGACGAACGTCTGTAGAATGCTGCTGATATTGTGCCTCAGTAGTTGGTTTGTATGGAAAAGTGTTTGTAGGGGATAGGGCTAGCATGGGATACTCCAAGTTTCCTCACGAACAGGTAAGGAAAACAGTCTCCAAGACTGGTAAAAGGTGCCCTAGGGATAGAGGTATATGAGATGCCATTAGAAAAGCCTGTGGCAAATGACATTTCCTTTTCTATAAATTGTCATGTGAGTCAGTTCGTACTTCACCAGATTATAAGAGGTTACTAAGAACTAGCTCTAATACGTAGAAAAGAAAGAAGAGAAGAATAAAGATGGAGTTAGGAAGATAGAAAGTATAAAGTTAAAAACCAACAGCAAAAAAAAATATCTGCCATGGCTCTGCCCAGCTTGCTTAATACTACAGGTATAGAAAGACTTTTCATATGCTTAATCCCTTTGTCTTTGAAGACAACATTTTATAGCATGTACCGTAGGCTGAAATAGTTTCCAATATACCTATGTGTCTCTTTGAGCTGTAACCTCTCTTATTAACACTTATCTCTTTTAATGAACTTGGTTTTCACCTTGAACTTCTGAATGTGCGTCAGCCCACTGAAGGGAGATGCCAACATTAACTCAGTGTTAGGACTTGTCAACTTTTTCCTAAGAGTTGGGCCCTCATTCACACAGTATATTAGTTTTCTAAAGCTATGTAATAAATGACCACAAATCTAGTGGCTTAGAACACACATTTATTATTGCACAGTTTCTGGGGCCATGTCTTAGTTGGGTTGTCTGATCAGCATCTCACAAAGTTGCAACCAAGGCTTTGTCTGGGTCTGGATCTCAACTGAGATTGGCCTACTGTCCCCAGCTTGTGTTGTTGGTAGAATTCATTTCCCTGCAGTTGTAAAACTCACATTGAAGGGAAGTAAAAGAGTGAGGAAGGCATTTTGTCACGAATGTTTTTAACCTCCACACCTCTTTTTATTTTTATTCATTTTTTTATTTTTGGGCATCACTGCTCTCCGGCGGTGGGAGTAGGAGGCCCAGGCCCACTGCTGGAATTGAACCTCCATCCCAGTGGGCCGCAGTCCCGCTCACAACCACTACGCCACCGGGGCTCAGCCCCACCCCTCTTTTAAAAGGTTAGGTCAACCCAGGATAATCTCTTTTGATTGGTTCAACATCCATTAGTAGAGACCTTATTACTCCTGCAAAACTCCCTTTATCTTTTCCATATGACATAAACCAAGCATGTGTGTGGCATAGTCACAAGTGCCATCCATATTCAAAGGTTGAAGGTGAGAGGTATTGGGATTTATGATAGTTACATAATCTCTTGTCAATTTGAAAATCAAGAGTAAAGGGGCAGAGGTTAGCCTGTCAGTCAGGTCACAGCTTGATGACCTCATTTGGAAGTGCTAAAGAGATAGTTGGAGGTGGGACACACGCTCACTCCCTGAGAGACATTACTGGCTATGAACCTAATGGAGCTACACTGATGATGGAGCCACATGGAGACCCCTGCCAATGCTGCGATGCTTCCACTGCCACTGGATCCACAAGACTTCCACCCACTGGGCTGTTGTCTCCCTATTTTCAGTGACATTGCATGTATTGTGTGAGTCTGCAGAGGGATTTAAAGATTGATATCAGACATATGGGCTAATGTCAGACTTATGGACTTGATCTGGACTGGGATGGGATGTTTTCTTAGTATACAATTACTCTTTGATATAAAACTCTCTTGGGCTGAACCCCGGTGGCGTAGTGGTTGTGTGCGGGACTGCGGCCCACTGGGATGGAGGTTCAATTCCGGCTCCCAGGAGCAAAGGCTGGGCCTCCTACTCCCACCACCTGAGGGCAGTGATGCCTAAAAAAACCAAAAACCAAAACAAAAAAAAACTCTCTTATACACTTATGAGTGTACATGAATTCATTTCTCTAGTCAACTCAGAGTAATACAGGATCTTCATGGCCATTTTAGAATTTAGACACATACCTCTACCTCTTGTACGAAGCCTGGGTTCTATTGAAAGTCTCATACAAATCACTGACAAGTTGATTCTGACTTATGGTAATTTTTCCTTAAGGCTTCCAAAACTATAAATCTTTATGGAAGCAGATTACTTCATTTTTTTCTCCTGTGGAGTGGCCACTTGCTTCAGACCATGAAATTTTTAGTTAACAGTTGAATGCTTAATTTAGTGTCCTACTTCCTTACCTACCTACCTATCATTGAGGCAATGCCAATGGTCAGTGACCCTGTAGGCCAGGGTAGAACTGTCCCTTTGAATTTCCTAGACTGTAATTTTTTATAGGGATATAAAGACCACTGAGGAGTGATTTGTGGTGGTTTCAAACTGCTGACCTTTCAGTTAGCAACCTTATGACACCCGGGCTCCTCAATTATAATAGAACTTCAAACGTTCAGATGCCACCATCCATTATCATCCATTGTTGATACAACTATGAAATTTTATTACCTTTTTTGGGATGGTCGTTAGACAAGTGCTGAAGGAGCCATGGTGGAACAGTGGGTTAGGGATTGGGCTTTTAACCACAAGGCCAATGACTCAGATCTACCAGCTGCTCCACGAGAGGAAGATGAAGCTGTACTCCTGTAGACATTTCAAGTCTTAGAAACCCTAAGGAGACTTCTACTCTGCTGTACAGGGCAACTACACATCATAATTGTCTCAATGGCAGTGGATGGATAGGTGAAAACTCTGAGCCTTCATGGGTCAGTGCTTGTGTGCTCACTAACAATCTGTTATTTGGAATTTATACCAGCTCGGAGGAAGAAAGAAGTGGCAATCTGCTTCTACAAAGCTTTGGAAATATTGAATCTGCTCTGTTGTATGCGGTCTCAAAGAGTTGGAATTGGCTTAGTGGCAACGGGTTAGGCAATAACTATCAGCACATTTAAAATAAAGCCATCTTTTGTCACCATGTTAGATTGATAGGAAAGTTGAAAAGATACTACAGAGTTCTTCACCCATTTCCCCTTATTTTTAAAATCTTAGATATTATCATAGTCTATTTGTTGAAACCAAGATACCGGTATTGGTATTTGTTGTAAGATAATGTCCATTTCATTAGGACTCCTACTGGCCTCATGCACAATAGAAAAAGATTGAACCCACTATCCTCAACATCATGATGCTTGTCCTCATGTTGCGGTCACTGGGTCTGTCAACTTGTTGAGTGTCTTCCTCTTTGTCAGAAGCACGATGTCTTTCTCCAGGACCTGGTCCCTCCTGATAGCATGTCTGAAGTATATGAGATGAAGTCTCGCCATCCGTACTTCTAAGAAGCATTGTGGTTATACTTCTTCCAAGACAAATTTGCTCATTTTATGCAAGTTGATGGCATATTTAATATTCTCCCCAAACACCTTCAAAGGCAACGATTCTTCTTTGGTATTTATTATTCATTGTCCAGATTTCTCATCAATATAAGGTGACTAAACATACCTTGGCTTGGATCAGGCACATGTTAAGTCCTTAAAGTAATAATGCTTGTGCCTTAATACCTTAAAGAGGTCTTTTGCAGCAGATTTGTCCGATGCAACTTGTCCTCTGATTTCTCGATTGTTGCTACCATAAGCTTTGATTGTGGACTAGGTAAAATTAAATCTTTGACAATGGCAATGTTTCTTTTTCTTTTCTTTTTTTTTTTTTAGGCATCACTGCCCTCAGGTGGTGGGAGTAGGAGGCCCAGCCTTTGCTCCTGGGAGCCGGAATTGAACTTCCATCCCAGTGGGCCACAGTCCCGCGCACAACCACTACGCCACTGGGGCTCAGCCCTGGCAATGTTTCTCCACTGATGGTGATGTTGAAATTTTGTTGTCTTTATATTGAGGTATAATGTGTATTGAGGTATTTGATCTTGTTGACTTTCAGAACACAAAGTTGTGTCATCTGCATAATGCAGGTTGTCAAAGAGTTTCCCTTCAGCCCTGATCCTGCATTTTCCTTCATACAGTCCAGCTTCTCAGGTAAATTGCTCGGTGTACAGATGGAATAAGTATCAAGAAAAGATATAACCATAGGTATACCTTTCTTGATTTGAAACCATGCAATGTCTCCTTGTTGTAGTCAAATGACTAATTCTGGATCTAGTTGCAGTTTCAACACGAGCACAATGAAGCTACTGACAGTACAGCATTGCTAGTAACTCAAGTCCTCCATATTTTACTTGTTTTCACCATTTTCCCCGTTAATAGTCTCTTCTTAGAAAGCATACTACAAAAAGTAAAGTGACCTTTTTTTTTTTTTAATTTTTAATTTTTTTAATTTAAAAAAATTTTTTTTTATTTAGGCATCACTGCCCTGGTGGTGGGAGTAGGAGGCCCAGCCTTTGCTCCTGGGAGCTGGAATCGAACCTCCATGCCAGTGGGCCGCAGTCCCGCGCACAACCACTACACCACCGGGGCTCAGCCGTAAAGTGACCTTTTAAATGACATGATATAACTGAGTATGTGCTACTTATATAGGCAGGGTTAGCTCACTGGTCAAACACTTGTGTTGTCTGCAAAGGATCTGGTCTCATGTCTGTCCAGTACACCTTACACACAGGCATCCAGTGTCCTTCAGCAGATGCTTGCCTCTTGATATGATTCCGAACATATTTCAGGAGACCTTCTCGACCATGGTGGACTAGGAAGAAAGGCTTGACTACCGACTTAGGAAAATCGGCCATTGAAAACCCCGTGAGTCACAAAGCTCCAGTGCAGAACTGAGTATGAGCTGGTGCAGGACGAGGCAACAGTTACGTTCCGTTTTGTGCGTGTTTGCCATGGATTGGGGGTTGACCCCACTGGAGCTAATGAGGAGGACAATAATGTGCACGTGACATCATTCGTGATAGTAATCGTGGTTCTTTGGCTAAGGTCGTGTTTCTGCAGGTTTCTTCATTGTAATTTACCACACTCAAGGGGGATGGTGAGGATGGGAGTTTCGTCTCCTGTTGGAATATATTCATCACCATTTGAAATTCTTCTATAACGAGCATCTGTCATCTGTCTCCCCCTCCCCCCTACCCAGTCCCACTACTCCTTTTTCTCTTTAATCACTATGTCCATATATCAATTTGGACTCACGTATTCTATAATTTGCTTTTAATTCAATCTGTGCTTATATTTCCTTGTAGAAATATCTACTTTTGTAATTGAAAAAAGTAAACAGAATCTGTGGGAGATAGAATAAAAGATTTCCACATCTTAATCCCCAGAACTCCAAATATATTACTTTTATAGTAAATGGAACTTTGCAGGAGCATTTCAATTAAAGACCCTGAATGGGAAGATGATCTATTTGGGCCCCATTTAATCAGAAAGGTGTTTATAAGAGATAAGCAGGAGGGTCACAGTTAGAGAAAGAGATGACAGTGGAAATCATATTGATGCCATTGCTGGATGGAGGGCAAAAGCTAAGGACTATAGACAGTTTCCAGAAGTGATAAAGGGCAGGGAACAGATTCTTCCTGAGAAACTTCAGCAGGAAGGACAATACTGCCTATCACTCTGAAAGACTTGCTTCTGATTTCCAGAATTAAAAGATGTCAACTTTGTGATTCTAAACCACTACGTGTACGGTTATGTGTTATAGTAGCAATAAGAAAATACAGCATACAAACTAAACACAAGATCCAAACACATTTCATTGACTGTTATATAAAAGAGTGAAATAGCATATTTCCTTTTTTACTATTTGTTGAAGGAACTGGGTGATACATTCAGAGATTGTTCTACATTTCCAATTTACTTATTTCTGCATGCTGCCGTTTAACTTTTCTCTGTGTTACTATCAGGAGCTATTTAATAGACTTTAAAACTCAGTGCAATATAGGGTACCCGAGTCGGTACATCTTTATGGGAGCAGACAGTCTCATCTCTCTCACAAAGGTGGCTGGTGGGTTCGAATTGTAGACCTTGTGATCAGCAGTTTAACAACTAATCCCGAGTGGCCCCTGGCCCCAGGAGACACATACTATCTGCTTGTTCCTTTGTTGGTGTTTTTTAGACTAACGTATGCATCAGAAAACTTCCCATCAAACAATCTAGGGATGTTAGTGTCCATTGATGATGGTTGTTTACATCTGTTATTATTTCATACGATGCTAAAATGGTTATGTGTTTACTGGAGTTCTAGAAACAAAACTCGCTCCCATGTAGCTTGAGCAACACATTTGTTGGCTGCAATACTCTAGTTAAAAAAAAGCCCATATCTTTTTCCCATTCAAGAATTCCGCCTCAACTTTCACCCTGGTCTTTGTGTTTCTTATGGTATGTGCACTGCCCTCACTGCAAGGTGGGCAGTTTAAAACCACCAGCTGCTCTGTGGGAGAAAAGCGTAGGCTTTCTCCAGCTATAAAAGTTATAGTCACTGAAACCCACCGGGGCAGTTTCATTCTGTCCTCTATGGTGACTGTGAGTTGGGATGAACTCAATGACAGTCAGTTTTTGAGCTCTGAAGGATAGTTATCACTAAGCTTCTCAGTGATGCTGGTCTTTCTCCCCCTAACTCATTTGTGGAAAATAAAACCCTCTATAGGCTCTCCCATGGAACATATTCAGCTCAGAATTTCTGTTTAAAAAAAAAATCATTTTGGGCTGAGCCCTGGTGTCATAAATGGTTGAGTGCGGAACTGCGGCCCGTGGGGCTGGCGGTTCAAAACCAGCGGTGGCTCTCAGGAGCAGCACTGGGGAGTACCTATGACCACCAGAGACAGTGATGCCCCCCCCCCCAAAAATCATTTTATTAGGGGCTCATGAAACTGTTATCACAATCCATACATCCATCCATTGTGTCAAACACACTTGTACATTTGCTGCCATCATCATTCTCAAAATGTTTGCTTTCTTCTGGAGCCCTTGGTATCAGCTCTTCGATTTTTCCCTCCCTCTCTGCCCCTTCTCTCTCATAAACCCTTGATAATTTAGAAATTATTATTATTTTGTCACATCTTACTTTGCCTGATGTCTCCCTTTATACACTTTTCTGTTGTCCATCCCCCAGGGAGGGGGTTATATGTTGATCCTTGTAATCAGCTCCCCCTTTCTCTCCCACCTTCCCTTCATGCTCCTGGTATTGCCACTCTCACCACTGGTTCTAAAATGCTCATCTGTTCTGAATTCCCTTGTTTCCAGTTCCTATCTGTACCAGTGTACAGCCATATTTGAAAGATAGAATTGGGAAAGATGGTGGGGTATTGAGGGTGGGGAGGGAGCATTTGAGAACCAGAGGAAAGGTGTATGTTTTATTTTTGTTACAGTGTTCATCTCCTTCCCACAACCCTTCTGTAAGGGGATGTCTGTTGCCAACAGATGGGCTTTGGTTCCCCACTTTGCACTCCCCTTCATGCACAATTTTATGATTTTTTTTTTTGTTTTTTGATTCCTGATATCTGATCCCATTGATACCTCATGATCACACAGGCTGGTGTGCTTCTTCCATGTGGACTTTGTTGCTTTTCAGCTTGATGGCCACTTGGCCATCAAGTCTTTAATACCCCAGACATTATATCTTTTGGTAGCTGGGCACCATCAGCTTTCTTCACCACATTTGTTTTTGCACCCATTTCTCTTCAATGATCATGTTGAGAAGATGAGCATCATGGAATGCCAGTTTAATAGAACAAAGTATTCTTACATTGAGGGAGTACTTGAGTAGATGCCCAATGTCTATTTGCTACTTTAATACTAAACCTGTAAATATGTACACATAGATCTATTTCCCCCATCATCATATATAACTATACTTTCATATGTACATGCCTGTATTTAGCCCTCTATAAATGCTCTTTGTCTCCTAGTTCTTTCCTCTATTTTGTTCTACTTTCCTCTTGCCCCACAATCATGCTTCATTTGGGCTTTAGTAATTCCTTACCGTAACATTGCCCTTGATCAAGTCCTACCAGGCTTCTTACACCCTCCTCACCACTAATTTTGGATCATTTGTTGTTCCCTTGTCTTTGGGTGTGTTAGCACCACTTCCTTTCCCCCATTTCCTGCTCTCCCATTTTCCCCTGAAACCATCGGTCCAGTTGTTTTCTCTTCCAGATTTTTATCCCACCATCTTATCTAGATACACCTACAGAGATGTATGCACAAAAACAAGACAAAGCTACCCAAGAAAACAAAAGAAAAACAACAAGAACAACAAACCAATGACCAAAAAAAGAGATGCCTGTAAATAGTTCAAGGACTGTTCATTGGCCTTTAAGAGTGTTTTCTGATTGAGTCTTATGGGGTGCAACACCTTGGCCCCAACGTATATCTTTGGTATTCCCTTGGGGCTTCTTTGCTTTGCTTCCCTTGCTGTTCTGCTACACTCCCTCAGCATTTTTCCTGTGTGTAGTGGGATCGTATCAGGTGCAATTCCCACGATGTTTCTCCAGTGTTGTCCCCTGTAAGGCTATGGGTCAATGAAGGATATCGTGTCTTGTAGTGGTGCCCGACAAATGGTCCTCCCTGTGTATTGACTCCTCAAGCCTTGGCGAGCATAATTTCTGGTTTTGCATACTCTCTCCATTCTATTCTGTTTGCTCTTCTGCATCTTTTGATCCCTGCTTGCACCATTTCCCAAGACAATTCTACTTCACTTGGTATGAGTCACTGATTTATCTGCACCCAAGAGTTATTCTGTCAGCATTGTAGCTCTGTCTCCTGGCATCTTGATAGGCTGGGGTTCTTACCGCTTCATGATAATGTTCTCTTTATGATAACCTGGTCCTTGTCCAACTTTATGTTCCATTTCATGTACCTAGCATCCTCAAAACTCTCATCTGTATGTTCCCAGCTCCTGCTGGTATAGACAGACTAGATTCTGTAGCTCCATTGATATATAATCTCTGTCCTCCGTTAGTAGACTCTGGACTTCATTTTCTAGTTATTTGTCTCCTAATCTTGAGAAGAGGGGTTTGATTTTTTTGGGGGGTGGTGGGTCAGAGGAGTAGGGTGGAAGAATCACATGAAGTTTCCCCAAACACAGGAGGAGTGATGCAAAGTTATTCTTAATAGAGAGGAGTTTTTTTTTTTAGGCCTAGAGTATAAAGAGGTTTGGGTTTGGGAGACTTTTGAGTGGATCAATTCATATATCCTATTCCCACTAAGTTTGAGATGATCTAGATAATCCAACACAGTGTCCACTACTACATTTTTTTTGCAGTGAATTCCTAGTGATGCAATAATTGGATCTGAAAATTTATAAGACTTATAATCTGCTTTATAAGACTGACAATTCACTTTTCTGTGGCACTCTGCTATGATTATAATTAAATTGCAAGCCTGATCCTCAGATTTTTCTGTCATCTGGGTACAGGAGATAAGAATCTCTTTATCTGCTGCCAAGAAAGATCTCTAAGTTTCTCACTTCCTCTTAAATTGGCAATTATCCTCAGCCTTTGATTGTGTTTTTCCAATGGTGAAACTTGATTTCATTGTTCTTATAATTAGTTCTTTCTTAAAGGTCTAAGATTCTGTAACCATTGGTACATCCCCTGCCTCTAGTGTCCCCTGCTAGCTCATCATGTGTGAATTTATCAATTGTACTTCTTCAGCATGCCAGGCAAGTAAGTGCCACCAATCAGCAGTAGTGTGTTCTTCACTGTCAGCCAGCTGGCAGGTGATTCAACTATAACACCCCCTGCCCCGGGGCACTTCCTTGGACCACGTTTGACATCAACTGATTGTGTTCTCTGAGTAATAGATTCTGAGCAGTGATAGAAGTAATGAAGCTAGTAGTGATTGATTTGGGGATCAATAATTTTGAAAGAGTGGAGAAAGTTAGATTGTTTGTTAGAAAGATCTGAGCTGAAATGTAATGGTACCTAATGCTTCAACTAATATCATGGGGAACTTTGCAGGTAGAGGGACTCTTGAAAGTTGCCCTTTCTTGAGGCAAGGAGACAGGGTCTTTATATAACAGTCATTGGATGTGGATTTGGAGACAGCTTTATGCGAAGGAAATTTCTGGAGAGGACGGAAGTGGAGAACCACCAACTGCCAATACTTATAGGGATGAGGCCACTCATAGCTTACACAATAAAGGGGTGATGTAGGCAGTCCAACACAGCATCCAAGAGATGGAATGATTGGATCTGAGCATTTGTACTTTATGAAGAAGAATGGGGCATCAAAGTGTGAGGAAGGCTCATTGATAGCCTGTACTATACAGATGACAGAACCATGCTTGCTTCCTCATTGATAACCTGGACTATACAGATGACAGAACCATGCTTGGTTCCTCATTGATAACCTGGACTATACAGATGACAGAACCATGCTTGCTTCTTCATTGATAGCCTGGACTATACAGATGACAGAACCATGCTTGCTTCCTCATTGATAACCTGGACTATACAGATGACAGAACCATGCTTGCTTCCTCATTGATAACCTGGACTATACAGATGACAGAACCATGCTTGCTTCCTCATTGATAGCCTGCACTATACAGATGACAGAACCATGCTTGCTTCCTCATTGATAGCCTGGAGTATACAGATGACAGAACCATGCTTGCAGATGCTGAGAAGGACTAGAAGGATTTACTGATGAAGTGTGGCCTGCACCTCCATATGAACAACAATTCAGTATGGATTGCACTTCAACCTCAAGGAAGCAAGAATCCTCAAAAATTGGCTAATAAGCAACACCATGCCAAATAGCTAAGAGATTGAAATTCTCAATGATTTCCTTTTACTGAAACACACAATCAACCCGTGGAAGCAACCATCAAGAAATCAACGAGCAAGGACGATCCAGGATTGCAGACGCAGCAGATCAAGAAACCAAGTGACATGGGTGCAGATGACAGTCCTGCAGTGCAGAGCTTCAAAGACAAACTTAGAGAAGTAGCTTAAGACTGCTAAGAAAAAGACAGTGAATAAAAACTGTCAGCAAAGGGTGGTAAACTGCCAGGCAGCGTAGTGTGGCCATTCTGAATATTCCCATTGGAAGAGGAACCATATAACTGGCTCTCGTTGCCCAAGATGCACGAATGCCCACATCAGTGATCAGCAGAGATATCTGACCTTCCTGCTGACATTGCACAATCTCAGCACGGCAAAAGCTGCAGCCCTGTCCCCCAACACAACTGTCAGTCAAACATCCCCAGTGCCAGCATTGTGTCATTAAAAAAAGAGTCATCCTCCTTAGTCATCCCTTACCTTCCTTTTCCTTTCCTTTCTGTTTTTTTTTTGGGGGGGAGGGCATCACTGCTCTCCGGTGGTGGGAATAGGAGGCCCAGCCCCACTGCTGGAATTGAACCTCCGTCCCAGTGGGCCGCAGTCCTGCGCACAACCACTATGCCACCGGGGCCCAGCCCTTCCTTTCCTTTCTCTTCATCCTTTTGCCCCTTTCTTTTGCCCCACACAGGAGGCATCCCAGGCTCACTGCTCCCACCGTGAAACCCCATTCCTGATCATCACTTACCCCTGCCCCACCCCAGTCAGATGTGTGTGCTCCCTTGAAGCAAGTACTGTGCTCCTGTCCAGTCATGTTTGGTGGCTAACACAGCTGGCTGTACTGTGATGCATTTTCATGTAAAAAAAAAAAGTTTTTATTTTCCTTTTCCTTAGGGATTCTCTCTGCCCATCTTGTTTTTCATGTCTTTCTTTCTTCCTCATACCTCTCTTTTAGATACCATGGAATTGGAGCTTGCTCACCCCTCACACTCATCCACACCTTCCCCAAAACCTCCCTGGAAGGCAGTGTGCACTCCTTCAGTTTGAGTTCCATGGTTCCGATGCCATTGTGTCTGGCAACTAACACTTTGTATTTCATTTCTTATGGGATTTACCCTCTTCTCCATTTGTCAGTCTTTCTACACCAGCTTAAAAAAATCGGATTGAGCGGGTGACCCACCTTGGACCACCCCTGCATTCAGAAGCAGCTGGCCCTGCCCCTCTGTATTTGGTGGTGCAGACTCTTGTGGAACAAGCACATTTCTGCCATAGCCATGTTTAGCAACTTGTGTCTGGCACCAGCACTCTGCCCATGTTTTTTTTTTCCTCTTCCTTCTTTTTCTCCTCACATTTCTTTTCCTTTTTGCTTTCTTCTTAGGTGCCCCCACCCTGGTTTCTCCTATTTATCCCCAGTAGTTAGGAGCCAAAGACACAACCCACCCAGGCATTCCACACCTGTTAGGATTAATCATCAGCAAGAGACACATCCACAGGCTCATGTTCTACAAAAGCCATTCTCAGATAGGCGATGAGCATTCCAATGCCGAAAAACCATTGATCAGAGTAACATGCGCACTCTGTTGCCTGAATATATTAAAACAAAACAAAAATCAGGGCGATGTGAACCACCATACAATCAATCCCTACAGTCCAAGGCCTTGGAAACACAGCCCGCTTTAAATCTCTCTCACACACCCAAACACGATGACTCAAAAAAGTGACTAAAATTGAAAGTCAGAAAATCTTGAGAAGGAAGAAATTCTGTTGGAGCTACCTGGTAAGGAGTTAAAATATTTAGATATATTGACTTGATTGAGAGAATATTTGAGGAAAACAAACACACACATAAATGAAGGAAACACAGACAAAACTTTGAAGAATTAAAAAATATATGAGCAGGTTGGTAAAATAAGTGGAAAGTTAGAAACTACAAAAACATCAAATAGAAAACCAGAAAATTAATACTAGAATATCAGAAATAGATGACAGGTAGAAAAAAGCGTAGAATTTAGTCAATGGAAGAAAGAATTAGCAAGTTGGAAACAAATTTCCTGATACTAATCTATAGCAGAACTCAGAAAAAAAAAAAAA
>PVJH01029231.1:0-26303 GCA_004026705.1 Nesogale talazaci
GGTCTCCCTTCTCTCGTGTGTCCAACATTATGTCTTCTGGTACTGCTTCCAATGTGAGAGAACCAGAGGCTCCCCCACATCCAGAAGAGTGGTATGGATGATGGTGCCACTCTTTTGATCCTCATCAGAGGCCAGGTTAAAAGATAAAATGTTGGGAAACTCTTATTTTGCCTCAGTGATCATTACCCTGCTCTCAGGAACCCCTGGGCACTCCCCATTCCAGCATGTTTGCCTCTATCATACCTCTCCCCATAATAATCCCTGACTTCTCTGTTTTCCCAGTTTATAATACTTTTCCTTCTCCCATCCACAGACCCTTTCTGCAAATGTCAAGCTGACTTCTTTCATTTGATCTTACAATTCAGAGCTTGGTCTTTCAGCCTCTGCTTGTTTTTCTGTGACATGGAAACTGTAAATCCGCCACTGTTTTCCTGAAGTTCGCACGTGAAAGGCTATTTGATTAAATGCTGGCAGAATGAATGCTACAAAACAAAGTGAATGTCAGCAATGAGTTGAGCTAGAAACAGGGATTGCATACAGATTTAAGATGCAGAGAAAGGTAACAATTTTTCTAATGGCGTATATCATTTGTTTTGACAGAAATTATTTATAGCTATGAAAGAGATACTTATTGGTATAAGGTTGATATTTCCTTGTAGAAAATTGGATACACCAAGATCTTGTTGCTATTAGGTTCCATGGAGTTGGTTCCGACACATGGCTATCTTATGTGTAATTGAACAAAACGCACTTTGGAGGAAGTAGCTATAAGAAACCTTATGCATAGCTTCAAAACACCGTCAGATACTGAAGACCTGATGAGTGGAAGTAAAACATCCTGGGAAAACATGCAAGACGATGAGAAGCTGGGTTCAAAAGGCTCTCCAAATATGACAGATGAGGACGTGCTTTCTCCAAGTAAAGTGGGTCAAGGTAATATGAATGGAGCAGAGACTGTGGACAGGGAGCTTTGGGGCTCTTTATTTCTTAATAGGATAGGCTTTGAGGCAAGAATAAAGAGCTGCAAAAGTCTAATAATTAGAATTAGGAATGTATGATATATGAATGTAGGATAAGTGGAAGCCATCAAAAATGAAATTGCATTAGTGAGCTAAATAAACTGTTAGTGGCCATTTTGAATCAGAAAATCATAGGGTTTATATACCTGACTAGACACAATCAAGAGAATGAGTGTTGCATTCATAGTCAAGACATTCCAAATTTATTGTTAAGGACAATGTAATCTCCGATAGAATGATATCTATCCTCTTACAAAGGAAATGCAATCAAGGAAACACAAAGAAATGCTGACAAAGTTACCTGCATTAAGGGCACATATATTAAAATTAGAATGATACAGAAAAGATTAGCATGGCCCCTGTGCAAGGATGACACACAAATTGGTGAAGTGTTTCATAAATTAAAAAAAATAATAACTTACAAGGAATACTTACAAGGGAATACATAAAGTTATTCTTCAAATTCAGGCACCAACCACCAATGCTAATGTGGAGAAATTGAAGAATTCTCCAATGTCTTCATTCTGAAATTGATCATAAATGCAATGAAAAAAAACTGGAAGTCGTCAAAAATGAAACGGAATGTATAATTCCATTTACTCACTGATATTCTATAAAAATGTTGGTGTTTAGAAGTGACATAAATAACCGCCATGAGACCCTACTTGCTTTTGCTGTGGTATCAGCTTTGTGTCAACCATGCTCCCTCTGATGCCTGTGGGGCGGCCGGTCACACTCATGGTCCCACCCTTGGTAGGGGACCCATTTCCTCACCACTGTGGAGTCATTGCCGACTCATATCAACACTCGGTGGGTTTCTGACACTGTAACTGTTGACGGAAGGAGAGAGCCCAATCTCTCTCCTGCAGACCTGTGGGTAGTTTGGAACTGCTGTGCATTGGGATCACAGTCCAATGCTTAACAGCTACACCACCAGGGCTCCATATTACTCCCCCCCACTTCCCCCAATTTATCATCAAGAGGCTGCCTGCTCTGTGATTGTAGCCTCCTAAGACCACCATCTCATTCTCTGAGGATGACTTCCAGTGCCATGTGATTTGTGGTCCTTATAGACTTCTTACTGAGCCCAGCACAGGATGGGGGCCATAAACACCCCTGGGAAACCTGGCTGGTAGAGAAAATTACTTGAAAACCCTTTTCCATTTGAAGGGATATCCCACACCTTCCTAGTCCGGGTAGACTAGAGGAACAAAATCAAGGATTTTATATATATATAGATACCAGAGGAATGGGACATGGAGAAAGCATCGCAGTCCAGTCCAGTTCAAAGTCATAAGTCTGATATAAACCCATATGCCTGAAATCAGTCTATAAAGTCTTCTTCTGACTCACGAAGTCACAGGTCAGTGGGTGCAGAATCCCAGTGCTGGCAGGGCACCTCGCCTCCAGGGCTCAGGCTCCATCAACAGCAGAAGCAACTCATCACTGGCAAAGGTCTCCATCTGGGCACCCCAGCTTCAGAGGCCTGGCTCCATCAGGGCAAAGCTGTGTGGTCTCTCCACCGGCTCCTCCAGCTTCTTGAACGCTGCCAGCTTGTCTTGTAGTCTCTCACTAATTTCCAAGAACTGGGGAAGATAGCTTCTCATCTTCACGATGGAGATATCGCAAGATTTCCCCAAAGTCTCAGGAGAAAGCCTTGCCCACACAGAGGCCTCATTGGCTATTCAATGGCTATCTCCAGATTAACAGGCTAGACTCCACCCTACATTTGAATCATAACATTAACATAAGCACATGACTGTCACACAAACCCACCACCTCTGCTCCCATCTCCCTCCCCCACTCCATGCAGAAACGCCAAGCCTGACCCTCCTTTTCTGTGTGACAAGCGCCTCATCATGATTTTTATCCTCCTTGTCAAATTTTCTCAGTTCTAAGCAAGACAATGTGGATTACAGCAGAATTGATGTGTAGACCCCTACTCTACAGGACCCTGCCTTCCCCCCTGTTGACACGCCCACCTCTTGCTTTCCTTTCTCTCTCCCTCCTTTCCACCATCAAAGAACCCACACATATGGCTCTCCTTTGCATAAGTTGTTGTTTACCAGCACCAGAAGCAGTGGGGGACCCTGTTGGTGTGCGCTTCAGACCTCAGGAGCTTAGGGGAGCGTTGTGGGTTCTCTGAAGCTACAGATTCTGACACTTTGGGCTTAACGTTGGCGTGTGAATATCTGCTGACATTCTTGACCCGCACATGGAAGGGTTGACTCTGCTCTCTTCATGAAGCGGCGATAATGCCCGAAGAGGCTCAAGCCTTTAGATTTCTTGAGCTTTCTAGAGCGGGCAGTGGTTTTGCGAGACTGTCTTCTCGCCCCCCTGGTTGTCTTCCGTACCTGGAAGGTAACAGGGAGAGCTCAGGACATTGAGCGCACGGAAGGCCGAGGAAAATGGGTGGGAATGGGGCATTTTATGAAAAGAGGTTTGAACAGAGGGGGCATAGAGCCCTGCAAGGACTAAGGAGTCTTGTTGGGATCGATCAATGGAGAAGGAGAGGAGGCGGCCGGGGATGGTCTGCTCACCTTTTCACCACGTCTGGATTTGGGGCAACGATTGGCCTTCCTCTTTCTCCCTTTGGTGTTGGTGATCCGTCGTGCCCTTGCTTTCACGATGGGAGCTCATGTTCTCTTGGTCATCTTGGCCATGCTGCCCGCTCCTCAGCATCTACTGCAGGCCTCCTGAACCCCTGTACTTACGCTCCCCGGACAATGAAGAGCCACACCCTTCAGCTGTGATTGGTCAGCAAAGCTCTGCACGGCCATGACATCACAAACCACACACTGACACCGCTGTGGGAGAGGGGACAGGGATGCTGGGGAGACCTAGCTGAGTCTCAGAGGTCACTAACCACATCCGGGGACCACCGCGGTGAATGGGAAAGGACTCCCTCTGGTTGGAGAAATCAAGTATTTCTTCAATATTTCTCTCATGTGATATCCAGTGGAAGAAATGATGCATCACAGATACACATGTGTTCCTAAATATTGCCAGATTATTCTCCAAAAGTACTGTATCCATGTACTTTCCTAATAGTATCTTGTAAGGTTGTTTTCCAACACACTTGCCAAAACTCAATATGGAACTTAGCTTCTGCCATGACCCCCAGTGACCCTATACACACACACACACACACACGTGCACGCAAAAGAAAACCCTACTCATTTTGTGACAGCTTATGGAGAAAGCTGGTGGGCTCAAACAGCTGGCACTATAGTTAGCAATGTTAAGCTCTTAATTTGTTTTCAAAGAATCTGTGTTAATCTGCGTAGGCAAGAGAAACAAACTCATAAGCACACATATGTGTATAAGGGAGAGGTTTATAGACAAGAGGAATGGAATATTAAGAAAGTTATCCCAACCCAGTCCAGGCCAAGGTCATAAGTCCTATATTATTCCATATGCCTGCCACCAATCCATAAGTCCTTTTCAGACTCAAACCGCACATGCAGTGATACCAGGACAATCACAGGCCAATGGGTGCAGTCTTGTGTATCCAGGGTTAATAGAAGTATCTCAGCACTGTCAGGGGTCTCCATGTGGCTTTTCTGGCTTCAGAGGTCTGCTTCTATCAGGGTAAGCCCATGTGGCTTCTCCTCTGGGATGGCTGACAGGGAATCAGCATTATTGCCATCTTGTCTTGTCAGATGAGCGTCGCCAAGAGATTGAGGTAATAGTCTATCACCTCCATGAGGGGATGGAAATCGTGAGATTTCCCAGAATTCTCAGAGAAAGGCATGCCCACACAGAGGTCTCATTGGCTGTCTCCAGATTAACAGGCCAGACCTATACCCCTACACTCCCACTCATGAAATTGACACAAGCACATGACTGCCACAGAGACAAAAATACTGAAATTCATCAGGATTATGGGAGGCAGTAGCTAACTCAAAGCTAGAAGAACAAGACATTTCAATCTGGAGACGAGTCCTGATACAACCATATGAAAACGGATTCATGAGGATTCATTTTGATTTGCTTCATTTAGAGCCTTGTTGGAATAATGGTAGTAAGTTGGGTTGTGATCCGTATGTTCAAGACAGCTCCATAGGAGAAAGACTGGGATTTCGACTCCTGTAAACAGTTTACTCCTGTAAACAGTTAGTCTGGAAAACCCACCGGGTGTCGCTATGAGGGAGCATTGACTGCATGGCAGTGTGTTTGGGCTTGGAACTCAACATTTAATAAGGCATATAGATATGATTGCTATGAGGCAGAACTGAGTCAAAGACCCTGAATACAATGATAACAACAACAACAACAATGGGAATTCCTGGGTAATGCAAATGATGAATGCCCGCAGCTGCTAACAGCAAGGTCAGAGGCTTGAGTTTTCCCAGAAAGCCCCTCAAAACACTCTGGAAATGTACTTATGAAAAACCAGCTGTTGTGCAGGTCACAGGTCTCCCCTGAAACAGAAAGGACCATCATGAATCACAGTCCTGTGAACTGATACCATTTGCCTTTTTTTTCAAGGAGAGATCAGGAATCCTTCAAAGCTCTAACTATTCATATAGTTAATCCTCCTAACATCCTGATGAGGGAGAACCTCAGTGAAAGGCCTGACACAGAGGCTGTAGCACTCAACCAACACATAGGAACCGCTTTGAGGGTGGCCAGGACCCAGCGCTGTTTCCTTCTGTTGTGCTTAGGGGCTCTGTGAGACAGAACTATCGCAATGGCACTTAACAGGAGGAAAAGCAACCATTTGAGGCAATGGCTCCTTATTAGAGGAAAGAGAGGCACAGAAGGGGAAGTTCGGAGGTGAAAATCACACAGAGGACCTGAGGCACTTGACAGGTGCAAAACCCAAGCAATCCGACTCCAGAAGCACCATCTCCTGTCACTGGCCTGCATCAAACAACATCCAGGGGAATTACTTCTGTGACATCATCAACTTAGGAGTCCAGGGAAAGATGACACATTTCAAAATCTAGAAAGAAAGAGATGGTCAAACTGTCAACCTCAAAAGAAGATTAAGAAGGAGGCACAGAAGGTGGAGGAGGAGGAGAGAGAAGAAGAAGGAAGTGACTTCAGCAGGGACCCTGAAGGTTTGCTTTGAGGAGGGTCTGAGCTGAGGAGGCCGGTCAAGAGAACGGGGCTTCCACCTGATGTGCTGCTGGAGAAATAATAGCCTTGATGGAGTGACAGGCAAAGCTACCAACCAGACTGTACAGAGAAAAAGCAGTAGGCTCTGGAGAAAGCTCCAGTGATACTGTGAAGGAAAATCCAAAGACAAGGGTTTTTCATAGCACTTATGGACATGGAAGGAGCCCTGGTGGCGTGTTGAGTGTACTTCGGATGGCTAACTGCAAGGTAGCCTGTGCTCTGATCAAGATATAGGATTTTATAAATGTGGTACAGTGGAATTGACTCAATTGACATGGTTGGAGTTGGGGTGGATAAAGACAAAGAAGTCTTTGTGTGTTGGGGACAGTTAAGCCCTACACTCAGTTACTTCCAGAAAGGCCTGGTGATTTGCTTCCTAGAAATCAGCCTTTGGAAACCTGTTTCCAGAGCATAGTTCTACTTTGACACACATGTTGTCACCATGATCTGGGTCAACTTGACATTAGCTAGTTAGTTTGCATGATTTGGGTATAGGAAATCCAGGATAGGTGATTCTGAAGAGACAGTAACTGGATTAATGGTGTCTTAGAGCTATAGTGTGTAAAGGTGGGAGGAAACTGGAAGCTAATAAAAAAGGGTATAAGAAAGATAATACACTTCTAAAATTCATTGTTATAAGCATTGTACAACTTACCTTGATATGATTAACCTATTGAAATACATGATATGTGCATTGTCTTCCCATAAAATTGTTTAAGAAAAAATATCTCCCTGGGAATGAAGGGATACAAACTATCCTCAAGGGAAAAGTCCCAGTCTTTCCAAGGCTGAGCTACCAAAACACTAGGATTAATTAGTAGATGATAAAGCCATTCAGATGGAGAAATATGGAAAAGGGATGCCTGAAGCAGAACAGAAACCAGAATTTAAAAGAAGAAACGCACAGAGAGAAAAACAGTGGGAAAGACACAGAGAGAGACTTGTTTATTTTCAGAAAATTAAAGAAGCTAGAGTATTACAAAAATGATTATGAAAATGAAGAGAAGTATGCCAAAAAAGACAACAAACAAATACGCAATATATGCATTACGTTCCAATAAAAGTGTTGAAGAAAAAAAAACTCCCTAGGAATGAAGGCATACCAACTATCCTCAAGGAAGAAACCCCATTCCTTCCATGGTTGTTCTACCAAAAACACGGAGGAAGCTGATGGTGCCCAGCTACCAAATGATAAAGCACCTGAGGCCTTAAAGGCTTGAAGATAAACTAGTGACCATTTTGTGCTGAAGGTGCAAAGCCCACATGGAAAAAGCACACCAGCCTGTGTGATCAAGAGGGGTTGAAGGTAGTGGGTACCAAGCATCAAAGAATAAGAAGCACATCACTATGAGTGAGGGGGAGAACAGGGTGGGGACCAAGGCCTATTCATGGTCAATGTACAGAGGAGTCGCAGGGAAGAGAAGGGTCAGTCAGGGTGCAGTGAAGTAGTGATGAAACCAAACAACTTTCCTATACGTCTTAAAGACTTCCCCCAACTATCATGATCCCATTTCTACCTTACAAATCCAACAGGACTGGAAGATGTAAACTGCACAGATGGGAACTGGAAATTCGGGGAACCCAGGGCAATTGAACCCCTCGGGACCAGTAATGAGAAAGGAGTTAACAGATGGGTGGAGGGAAGGTGGAGTAGAGAGGGGGAGCCAATCACAAGGACCTACACATAACCTCCTATCTGAAGGACAGTCATTGGAGGAGTAGGTGAGGGGAGATTTCGGGCTACATAAGATATGACAAAATAATATATAAAATAATGATGGGTGGTAGGGCAGAGGGTAGTGGGGAGTGAAGAGATGAGAAGCTGAAATCAAGGGCTCAAGTGGAAAAGCAGAGATTTGGAGAATGATGACATCAGCAGGCAGGCGAAGGGGCTTGGCACAGTATATGTAAGTATGTATTGTGATAAGTGATGCATGAGCCCCCAATAAAATGATTAAAAATGAAAATGAAGGCCAATAAATGGGATCAGCAGTCATAAAGAAAAGAAAATGAAAGGTGTGTGCAAAAACAGGATAGAAAAGGTTATGACTTCATTGGGAAAGTTGCTTATAATGCTCCCCCCCCTTTGTATCAACAATTTAGCTAATTACAAGTTTCTTGGTTTACAGAGAAAAAAAGGGAAATGTATGATCTTAGATTTGTGTTTAATCTTCATAATCCCATATTCTCCCATTGTACCATGAGTGCTATTATGCATTCTTGTCCTTTCATAATGACTTCAATAGACACAAAGCTTGAATGGCACTCCATGAATGCTGTACATGTCTGAGGATGGAAAAATGTTCTGGACCAAATGTACTTCATGATGTTTCCATGAAACCATAATCATTGTTACCTGTCATCCCGCATTTGCAAAAATCTGACATTATTTTCTTGTACCTTTATGGTTTTGCATCTAAATTGTAACATCCTAAAATTAGAAGATGGAGATCCTATAATAGCACTTTGCGTAAACAATGGTCCATACATTGTAAATAGCCTTTCAAAGCAACACATGAACTTCTACAGATGGAACATCCTCAAATCTAATTAATTGCATCTACATCTGTGAAAATACATACTGTAGAAGCTCAATATCAGCAGAAAAAACAAGGCCAGGTGCTAAGTGTGGGGCAGAACATCCATTTCTCACTTTAAGTTCAGGAAAATTCAAGTAGGGCCTCAGGAGGCAAAATGTGACTGTTAGTATATTCCAATTAAGTTTCACTAACAGATTAGACACATTGAATGCTAATGACATCAGATCTAATGAGCTGTGGGAGGAGATCAAGAAAAGCACTCATGAAGAAAGCAAAAGATGGGTAAGACCAGAAAGAAAGAAGACATTAAAGTGATGTCAGAAGGAAATCTGAAACTTGCTCTTAATAGTAAAAGTTTCTCTTAAATCAAATGAAAGAAACAATGAGTCAAGGAACTGAATACAAAATTGCAAAGGTCTGTTGAAGAAGATTAAGCAAAATATAATGAAATGTACAAAACTCTAGAATTAGAAAACTAAAAAGGAAGAATTGTCTCAGCATATCTGAAGCCAAAATGACTCAAGAAAAATGTCAAGCCCCCAGTTGCAAACTTGAAAGATTCTATGGTAGAAATAGTGACGATGCAGGAAGCATCAGCAGAAGATGGAAAGAATGCAGAGTACCTCTACCACAAAGAACCAGTTGTCATTCTGCCAACTCAGCAGGTAGAAAGAGAGCAGGAGGAACCAATGGTACTAGGGAAGGAATCACAAGCTACAGTGAAAACATTGGCCAAAAATAAGGCTCCAAGAAATGATGGAATAACAAGTGAAATGTTTCAACCTGCTGACAGAGAACTGGAAGCCCTCACTCACCTATGCTGAGAAGTCTGGAAACAAGCTACTTCGCTTACTTAACTGACTTGAAGAGATGCATATCTATATACTTTCCAAAGAGAGGTGACCCAGTAGAATGCTCAAATTATAGAACAATGCCACTGATATCACTTGTGTGTTAGCCTGGATTGACATGAGGAACAAATTCATAGACACTCATATGGGTACAAGAAAGAGCTTTATATACAAGAGCAATTCAATATTAAGCAAACATCTCAGCCCAGTCCAGATAAAATCCATCAACCAAATGCCCTACAGCAATCTATAAGGTGCTCTTTGGACTCAGGAAATGCATGCAATGATGCTGAATGCAGAAAGATCACAGGCCAGTGGGTGGGAAATTTTGTCGATCCAGTGGCATTGTAAGCACCTCAGCACTGGCCCAGGTCATCACATGGTTCCTGCAGCTTGGGCCACTACATGGTTCCTGCAGCTTGGGCCATTAATTTTCATGTGCCTTCTCAACAGGGATATCTTACAAGGAGTGAGCTAAGAGATAGTGTCTTCTGCCTCCAAGGAGAAAATACAGGAATTCCTCAAATCCTCAGGAGAAGGGCATGTCCACACAGAGGTCTCATTGACAGACGAGATTTCACCCCATACTCTTAATCCTCAAATGGACATCAGATTAAGTACATATGGCAACATGCAAACAAAATTTGCCAGAAACCATTCAACAACACTTGCTGCTGCTCATTGCCAGGGAACTGCCAGAGGTTCAGGCCATATTCAGAATAGGTAGTGTTACAAGAAACAGCATTGCTGATGGCAGATGGACTTTAGTTGAAGACAGAAAACAGGAGAAAGCTATTGATTTGTGTGTGTCTTAGTTTTTATTAAATTGGGGGCCCATATAGCTCTTATCACAATCCATACATATAGGCAGTGTGTCAAGCATATCTGAACAAATGTTACCATCATCTTTTTCAAAACATTTTTTCTACTTGAGCCCTTGGTATCAGCTCCTCATTTTCCACCTCCCTCCCCTAACTTTCCGCTCCTGTGACTGCTTGATAATTTATAAGCTATTCAATTTTGTTCACGGCTTACACCAACCATTGTCTCTGTGCACCCATTTCTCTGCTGTCTGTCCCCCAGTGAGGAGCGGCCAGACATCGTGATTGTTTCCCCCATGCCCTTTCCCTTACCTTCCTAGTATGGATGCTCCCTTTATTGGTCCTTCGTGGTTTATCTGCTCTGGATTTCCTGTGTTTTGAGCTGTTATCAGTACCAATATACATGTTCTGGTCTAGAAAGTTTTGTAAGATAAGATTGGCGTGATCATAGTGTGGGGGGAGAGAACATTAAAGAATGAGAGGAAGGTTGTGTCTGGTTGGTGCTATAGTACAACCTGACTGGCTCATCTCTTCTTGTGGATCTTCTGATAGGGGGTGTTCAATTGACTACTAATGGGTTTTCATCTCCAATCTACTCTCCCTCTCATTCCCATTAATATGAATTTTTTGTTTGTTTGTTTGTTTTGTTATGGGTCATTGATACCTGATAGCCGATCTTATCAACACCTCATGATCACACGGGCTGGTGTGCTTCATCCACAGGGCTTTGTTGCTTCTCAGCTAGAGGGACGCTTGTTTGTCTTTAAGCCTTTAAGACCCAAAATGCTGTATCTTTTGGTATGCAGGCACCATAAGCTTTCTTCACCACATTTGCTTGTCCACCTATTTTGTTTTCAGAGATTGTGTCAGGGAAGGTGAACATCATAAAGTGCAGTGCTAATGGAACAAATTGTTCTTGCAAAGATGGACTACTTGAGTGGAGGCCCAATATTCATGTGCTGCCATAATTTTTATAAATAAATATATGTACAGAGATCTATTCCCCTGTTATTCTATAAATGTATTTACATATATACATGCCTGTACGTAGACCTATAATTTATTGAGTATACCAAGGTATTTCGGCTATGTCTATCATAACAAGCAATAGATGAACTTGTGAAGAATTCCAAAAGACTTCATAGTGCTTATATAGGACTTGTATTTTGTTAGTGCTGATAGACTAGAAACAAATATTCATAAACACTCATATGGGTATAAGAAAGCGTTCTATATACAAGAGCAGCTAAATATTGAGAAAACTTCCAAGTTCAGATCAAGTCCAATATTAGTCTGTATGTCTGATACCAATCCATAAAGTCCTTTTCAGATTCAGGACACGCATACAATGATGCTGAATGCAAGAAGATCACAAGCCAGAGTGGGAAGTCTTGTGGATGCAGTGGTATTCTAAGCGTCTCAGCGCTGGCAGGGGTCTCTACATGACTTCTCCTGCTCTAGAGGTTTGTATCCACCAGGCTCTCTCCATGTGTCTTCTCGACAGGGATGATTCACAGGGAGTGAGCTTGTGTGCAGCCTCCAGTGAGCTATTTATCTCCCTAGCACATCCAAATGAAGTCATCAAGCTATTACATAATTGACAGTATAGGCTTCACTCATTCACTCTGCATCCTGAAACTGACACCAGATTATGTAAATACCACATGCATATAGATCAAAACATATTTGTATGAACAGAAGAAGGGAATACTGCATGGCTATAAATCATGAAAATGTGTGATTGGTTTGTATCCTCTCAACATCCCTACTACATTTGTATGATGAGCTAAACCTCAATTCTTCCCTTACATTTATAAGACATTATTTTATCTAAGAGGCAAACATTTGCTCTCAGAAGAAATGACACAAGAAAGTTTCTTCTAGAACAAACCCTCATTCTCCATATACAAAGAGCTCAATCAATTTAACAAGTCAATCTATACACAGTTGAACTATATTCTTATAAATTCCTCTTATCAATAGTACCTTAAATTCTGCACCATTGGATAAATTATTGATGTTACTACTGCAATCACCTTATATCTTAGAGGGATGATTGAAAAAGTTTTTTATTTATTCATTTTGTCTTTGGGTTTTTCTGTGTGTTTTGCCAATTTTTCTGAGTTTTCTTAGTTGTATTGGCTTGGGTTTCTGTCATAATATGACCCATAAAGTTAACCAAAGTGTTTCATAACCCAGGCAAGCAGTTGGACTCTGGCCTCTCACTGAAAGCTAGCCTGAATCAAAGAACACATACTTCTTATCATATGACCCTGCTCAAAACTCGCCTTCATGAGAGATCAAAAGAGATGAGGGTGCTACACGGCAAAGTGTGGTGAAGAAAGTAGATGGTGTCAGGCTATTAATTGGAGTAATGCCTTGGGGTCTGTATCAGATATGATGAAGGGAAAAGTATTAGAGCTGAAATGGGGAATTTCCAAATTAGAGAGAACAATGAAAATTCAAATTCATCTGCAGTGCATCTAGTCATATTTAGGCTCTGGTAGATTCTCTCTAGCCACAGCTGAGTGATTCAAATTGCTTTACTTCAGACAGATACCATTATATACTTGATTATAATACTTTGTCAGTTGATGTCACTCTTGACCCAAGCTGAACATGTTCTAGAATTGAATATTTCTGGCCAGTACTGGGACTGAAAATTCTTCTTTGGCATTTGACAAATTGTTCATTCTCTTTTGTTTCTCTCTATTTTCATTCTTATCTTTATTTTATGATTGTTATTATTATTATTATTACTGTTTCCTCCTTTATGTTTCATATGGTTTTGTGTTGTATCTGCTTCTGCCCCAGTTTATGAAGCACAGGTGGAGTTGATGCATACAGACTATAATTGATGAAATGTTTTATCAGGGATGACAGAAGACAGGGTAAATGGAATTGGGGAGGAAAAGATGAATATGGGAGGGAGTAGAAGAATTGATTATGATGATGTGTATACAACTTTTTGAAAAGCGACTTAGCTAAAATAGCATATGATATGTGAATTTTATATCAAGAAAATTTCCATGACATACCTAATAAAAAAAGTTGACCTTGGTTCACATGGGTGAAGAAGGAGGAGACTTGCTTAGGGAGCATTGAGCTTATGTTAATTCTGGAGACTATGTTGAAAAGGATATCAATAATGGATGCACAATATGAAGAGTATAATCAATGTACTTGAGCTATACATGGAGAAGTGGTTGAAGAATGTTTTCTTGTGTATATTTTAGCTAACAATTGAAAATTAATACACTGAGACAGACTACCCACTTTAACGCCTTTCTTGTGACTGCTGAATGACATGCCTTCTTCCCCTTCCATCTTCATAAGTCCTGCTACCTATTGATTTTAGAATGTACTCTGTTTCCAATATTAGGGCATTGTAATTAATCCTGTTTTGTTTTGTTCTAATATTGTTCCTTTTCATGTCATAACCAGAATGCTGTCATTACCCTCACTATTAACAAGTGTACACTTCTTTGATTTAAAGAATGTTCACATTAATTTTCCTTTTTCACACCTGCTTGCTCCATGGGAAAGTCCGTGTTAAATAGGGTTCTGCCTATATCAGTTGGCTATTATTTTCATTGGCACTACAACCTAAAGGATCGTTTTTAGATTCTTGCAGTCCAATTCACTGAATAAAGCCTTCTAAATTCCAAGAAATTATGGTGGTCATCATCTGTTTGAACCTGCAACATGCAGGTGCATGGACCCAGAATCCACTGTGTCTTGATGCCTCCACTCAGCAGCTACTTTTGGAAGTGTGGGACCTCTAGGGGATAAGAGGGGTGGGGTGGAAAGTAGTTTTTGGGAACCCTGGAATTTGTCTTGAGCCTCCTGCCTGGACCCTCAGGAGGTGAGTGTTTGAGGCTGGTCTCACCCGTTTGACTAAGGGAGGTGGGGGTTGGGTATGGGGTGTGTATAACTCTCCTCAGCTCCTTCTTCCTAGAACACCACTGGAAAAGCCTGGTAACTTGAAAAGCTGGTTGTCTGTCTTTTCAGGCCACTATTGAACAAGTCTGACTATCTAAAAGGATAGTCTTTCTCCCATCATATTCCTTCAAGATTTGTTAAGATGTAAATATATTTATGTATTATGATGGGGAAATATATCTATGTGCATACATTTATAGGTCTAGTATTAAGGTAGTACATGGACATTGGGCCTCTACTCAAGTACTCCCTCAATGCAAGAACACTTTGTTCTATTAAATTGGCATTCCATGATATGCACCGTCCCAACAGGATCACTGAAGACAAAGCAGGTGCATTAGCAAATATGGTAAATAAAGCTGATGGTGTCTAGCTAGCAAAATATAGAGGATGGGGTCTTAAAGACTGGACAATAAGCAGTCAGGCATCTAACTGAGAACCAATAAAACCCACATGTAAGGGGTATACCAGCCTATGTGAACACAAGGTGTCGATGAGATCAGTTATCAAGGAACAAAAAAATCATTGTGAATGAGGAGGTGTGCGAACTGGAGGCCAAAAGCCCATTTGAAGGCAACAGGATATTGCATTTAGGTCTTAAATGCTTGAAGGTAAACACATGGCCATTTAGCTCACAAGCACCAAAGCCAACATGGAAGAAGCAAAACAGCCTGGGTGACCACGAGGTTTTAAAGGGTTCAGGTATCAGGCATCAAAGAACTGAAAATTATATTATAGTAAATGAGGGGGAGTACAGATGGGGGACCCAAAGTCCATCTGAGGTAACGGACTTCCCCTTACAGAGGGTTTGCAGGGAGGAGAGGAACCAGTTAGAGTGCAGTGTAGCAATGATGAAGCATACAACTTCCCTCTAGTTCTTCAATATGTCCCCTTCCCAATCCCAATTAAACCTTACAAATCTAGGTAGAACAGAGGATGTATACTGATACAGGTAGGAATCAGAAACATAGGGAATTCAGGACAGAGTTTCCCTTCAGTGCCAGTGGTGAGAGTGGTGATACCGGAATGGTGGAAGTAAGGGGGGTAGAAAGGGGGTACCAATTATGAGGGTTTAGATATAACCTCTTCCCCAGGATACAGACAACAGGGAAGTGGGTGAAGGGAGACATTGGACAGTGTAAGATATGACAAAGTAATAATAATTTATAAATTATCAAGGGAGAGGGGAGCGAGCAGGGAGGGGAAATGAGCTTATGCCAAGCACTTAAACAGAAGGCCAATGCTTTGAGAATGATGAGGGCAATGGAGGTACAACTGTGCTTGACACACAATGGACTTATGTAAGAATTGTGATGAGTTGTATGTGCCCCCAATAAAATGATTTTTAAAATAAATTTAAAGTAATCACCTGCAATATCTATATAAGTAATAAAATATTTTGTTATTACCTTTAAAAATCGTGTCATCTGTATATCGAAATTTGTAAATGAATCTTTCTCCAATGCTGATACCGCATTCTTCCTCACTTAGTCCAGTTTCTCAGATTATTTGCATAGCATAGCGATTAAGTAAGTAGGTGAATGGATACAAATGTGGCACACAACTTTCTTGATTTTAAACAATGCAGTATTCATTTGCTCTGTTTGAGCAGTTGTCTCTTGATCTATAGATAGGCTTAAAATGAGCACAATGAAGTGATTTAAAGTCTCATTCTTCACAAGACTATCCATAATTTGTTGTGATCCATATAACTGAATTCCAGAAAGGCGTTAAATAAACTACAAATGAACATCTTTTTGTATTTTCTTTGGTCATCATTTCTTGTAAGAGTCTTACAGCAGACTCCACATCTGTTCTCCCAAATTTACAGGTCTGGATTCTGGATAAGCACATCCATCTAAAGTGTCAAAATAGTGATTGGTGTGTTGCTAAAGTGATAGGCATCTCCTATCCTGGATAGACTTGAATAAACAGATGGATTCTCATGGTGCAATTTTCTGTTTCTAGATAAAATGAAAGCCACTCACCCCACACTCCAACAATTTTTAAAAAAATTCTTGCCCTAGGAAGACCAATGAATTGACATACTCATATGTAATACCCTGAAACCTAACAGATATTCACGTTGTTGTTTGGTGAGCTCTCCTATACACTAGTGAACTTCTGAAAAGCACCCCTAGATTCCAGCATCTAGTTATTTGCCTTGCTTTTCCCTCTCGCTTTCCTTTTTATGAGGATCCCTGGATCTTCAATGGGCTAGTTTGAACCCACCAGCAGCTAAATATTATGCCTTCAACTCTGGCAAAGAGTTACAGTCTGGGAAATCCACAAGGGTTGCTATGAGTCAGCATCAAATCGGTTGCAGTGGGTTTGGTTTTGGTTTCTTTCACTTTATAGGGATAGCATCTGCTCAAAGTCTGACTTCTGATTAACTACAAGAAGTATATATTTCTGACGTTGACTTCTTTCTCAGTCATCATTTGCCATCATCTATCATGTGGTCTGGCCATTTTGGCTTATAAAAATAACTCTTCATGGGGCTGAGCCCCAGTGGCATAGTAGTTGAGTGCGGGACTGTGGCCCATTGGCTTGGCAGTTCAAATCCAGCAGCAGTTCTCCAGGAGCAAGGCTGGGCATCCCACTCTGATCTCAGAGGCAGTATAGCCTTGAGCAGGGTATGGATTCTTTCTAAACATTAACTTCCCTGTTGGTCAAAAGAAGGATGGTAATAATATTTACTTCATGGGGTTGTTGCTACAAATAGATAAGACAATGCATGTAAAATGCTTAGCAGGATGCCTGGAATGTAGTAAGCAATGAGCAAATAGTGGTTGTTACTACTCACATGCTTCATGTCAGCTTGAGTAGGGCATGAGTCTAAGTATGACGTAATCCCTCCCTACTTTGTGATCTGATATTAAGGGGAATTTCCCTGAGGGTGTGGTTTGCCTTCAATATATAAAAAACAGCTATAGCAAAGTAGTCTTTGTCTCACTCTCTCAATTTTACATCTGAGTCATCCTTTCCTAACCTTCAGTTCTTGGGTTGTGAACCTGTCCTGTAGATTGGGGGATGTGACAGTTTGCCAAGTTCTGTGACCCAGTCCTGTGTGTGTATACACACACACGCATATATATGCTTTTGTAATCATGTGGGTCAGAAGAAGTCTCCATCCTGATGCCAGACTCAGGCATCCCACTTCCACCAGAGGACATTGATGCCCCCCTAAAAAATAAATAATAATTCTTCACACCTCACACATTAGCACTTGGCAGATAAAGCATCATGTAGTTCATTTGGTCTCAACCCAGTTAGTTGCCTGTGCAGGTACTGGCTGAACGTTCCTCTGCCTCCCTTCATCCTGGGTGGAGGAGCCCAGCATATGATATCAGTATCACAAAATATCACTTGTTTGTAAAAGAGGTTCCAGTTTCCCATCTAAAACTCAGTGCTCTTCCTTGAAGGCGCAAGAATAAAATACCACCACTGGAGCTTAATCCAAAAGATTCAAGTCTAAGAATCTTTTTCTGTTGTCCATTTTTCCTCTGAAACCATTTTAAAGCAATCTCTGATGTTTTGAAACTCAATGGCCCTTTTGATCTCTGCATTACAAACAAAGCAATGCAATGAAATGGCCTAGAAATGTTTCCCTGCATGGCTTTATAGATCTAAATCTAATACTACCAATCTGCAAAACCAGAGAGGCAACGGGGCATTTTAAAATGCATTTCATTATTGCAAGTGCCACCTGGGCATTCTGGACACTTTCTTCTTGGTACTATGCATTTCAGAAGAGATGCCCAAAACACTTATCAGCCAGTTGTTTGATAATCGTTTATGAAGTAGGTTATGTAGGTTCTAAAATTATGAAACTGTCTAGATGTTAGGAGGTATGGGTTTAAATGTATGCAATCTTCAAGACATATTCGATATTTTTCTTCCGTGAACTTGTATGGCTTACTGACTTGATCAAAGTAAACATATATAGAATAAGATTAATAAACAAATGAGATTGAATGCCTTAAAATTCTAACATATAGGCCAAACCCATAGAGAGCCTTTCATCATCATTTTATAAGCATTAAGATAGTGTTCACTTCTGATTCGCAGAAAGGTAATAATCACTGCTTCGACCTCATGGGCAATTATTTTTGTAATGGAGAGAAGAATTAAGACTAAAACCTAAAAATAGGTACACGAATTTAAAAAAGAGAGCATTGGGAACTTTTACAAGTGGAGCTCTAATATTGTGTATTCGTTTGAAGCAAAATCAAGCTCCTTTTTTTGGCAATGCTTCAGACTTGAATCTGAAGCAACTGAACAGCAGGGAGTTTGCTTGGCTTTGGGGGCAGGATGGGGGCAGGATTTGAAACCATCTGGTTATCAAGGTTGTTTCATAAGTCTAAACAGTACCTAACAAACTGTGTCCCCTCTTAAATCTTTTAGCACTCGCTAACATTTACATGTATTAAAACCATTAGCTTTCTACACACAACTTCTTATCTTGTATTTCCAAGGTGGGTAGAAGTTCCAAAAACTAGTATATGGGGCAAGGGTGGGACCTGGGAAATTACAAAGAGCCCAGAAAAGTGCTCCATTTGCTTGTGATTGGACTGAATACGATATAATAATATTTGTATATTAATTCTGTCATAAAATTGTTTTCAAAAAAACAATGATAGGGTTCAAAGCACAGCTTTGTGCCCTAAACCTGTATTTACCTATTAAATTCTAACCCAAAATCCTAAACTTAAGGGGCAGGGAATTGCTTATGACTGGAATTATAGCAACTTGGTCAGCAAGTACTTGCCAGTCATTTATGCTTCCTTCATTTTAAATGGGGAAATGACTCTTAATAAATGTCCTTTACTAGAATCTTTCAAAAATTGACATCTAAAGACCAAAATCTAAGTAAGAATAATCTATGGGAAGGCAAAGAACTACAGTTTTCCACATTTGTCATATTTCTTCAAATATAATGGGACATCCTTGAAGGCAGTCATGATCACAACTGGAAGACAGCAAAGTGTTCTGTTCCTTAGAAACCTTCCCTAAACGTGTGATGTTTGCTGAATTTGCAGTGTGGGGGAACAAGCTAGAGATTTTGAATAGTGTTGCACACCTATAAAATTTAGCAGAGAAAGGAATGGGGCTTTTTCACACTTGTTCTCTGCCCCAGAAAAACTCTTAGGTCTGCTGGAGAAAGGACGTCTGACAATGCTAGGCTCCCTGAGCGCATCACTATCCAGTGGAGTAGCACTAGTCCAATTTCATTGTGATGCCGAACAACTTGGCCGAAATGTTTAAAGTCAAACATATAGTCCGTGAGAATATCTGTTTAACAGCATCCTCATCTGGTCATAGACCAGGGCTGTTCAGTATCCTGGACTTTATGAGAGATCTAGTGCCATGGCCTGCACTTGCTCTGGCGTGCCATAGAAATGAAGAAATGACTCGAGTTTGCAAAGCACAGTGCCTGCACAACCTAATAACAATGTGCTATCACTTGACAGTGGGATCTTACATAGCATGTGATAACAAAATTGTGTATTTCTTTGCCACTGTCATAGTTTCAATATCATGTTTTCTAAAACATTAATTCCTTTTCCCTTTTTCAGCAAACATGGAAGGTTTTTGAAGTTGCTCTTTTCATACCTGCCTCACTAAAAACTACCTAGGCTTATTTCTTGGACAGTTACAGCTGGGTACTTTAGCCACTTAAAACTAAAACCTGGTAACCTTAGACCATAAGTCAAATTGTATTCTATATGGATTATATTGAACACAGATATAAACTTTGTATAGGGCTAATATGCTGAATGGAACATGATTTCCTTACAATGCATAAACCATCACTTTTTTTTCACAGTGCTGGTGACTGAGTTAATAAATGGCCTTACCTACTGGTCACACCTACTGGTCTCCAGATTAGGAGATTCTAAACAGGCAGCCTCCTATCCACCAGACTGACACTATTATACCTGCTTGCCATAAATTTGATTCCAAATCAGCAACTCTATTGAACAGAGTGGACTTGCCAATTAAGGTTTTTATTACTGAAACCGATTTTTCTCCCACAGATCAACCAGCTAGTGTGTTCAAACTGCAGATCTTTCAGTTAGCAGCCGAGTGCTTTAACCACTGTATCTTAGATATCCTTACACTAATGAAACCCCTCCACTATAGTTATTTCATTAGATTTAGGTATTGATGACCCGGTCAATATGAAAACAGATAGTGTCACCAAGTTAATTCCAGCTCATAGCCACCGTATATAGGTTTCCCCAAACTGTAAATCTCTAGAAGAACCAGCAGTCTCATCTTTCTCCCATGGGGCAGTTGGTGGTTTTGAACTTCCTACCGAATAGTTAGAAATCCACTTCTCCAAGTCCAAACTTACTGACATTGGGTCAATTCTCACTTCTAGCAACCCATCAAGATAGGGTAGAAGTGCTACTTGGGGTTTCTGAGACTGTAACTTTCTGGGATTAGAATCTAGCCTCATCTTTCTCCCAAAGAACAGTTAGGGGTTTCAAACTGTTGGCCATGCAGTTAGCAGCCCACTGTGTAAGCCACTACATCACTAGAGTGCCTAGCAATCCACTTAATAAGGGGAAAAGGCTAGGCAGTGTGGTACAATGGGGGGAGGCACAGAATTGAAACCCGCGAGCTTTCATTTTTCAGGACACGCCTTAACAATTTCCAAATTTGTATGTTGAGTTACAGCAACAATAAAATGGGGGTAATATTTGCCTTAAAGAACTACTAATGGAGGTTCTCCTAAGACTGATACCTAGGAGGTTCTCATAAGACCTGATAGCTATCCAATGAGGTACTGCACTGACTGTGCCCAGCACATGGTAAACAGGGAATAGTAACAGGGAATAGTAAATAGTCACTAATAATCCCTGGAACTCATCACCACTGTACCAGAAGCAGGACCTTGCTTGCTCAAGGCACCCGACTCTGCTCCATTGGCTCCAAAGCCCAGACTCCCAACACAAAAACCTGCTACCTTTACTTACATGTATCCAGCTCCAAAGAACAGAATGATGGGAACAGATAGCCTCAGTGATTCAGGCCCCAATATGCAGGATGCTTTGAATGCCAGATCAGCCCCAAGTGTACTTTCACTCACCCAAATGCATGCCAATGGGCAGCAGAATCCATGTTGAAATTATAAATGAAAGATCGTAAATGACCTGCTAGTTCTTCAAAATCAATTGCAACTGAAGATTCCTTCCTAAGCCTCACCCCTGTCCCATTTTCCCCAAACTCCAAGTTATTAGCACATACAAGAGTATCACAAAACATAAACCTACCCACCATTTTCAGAAAACTTAGCTTTGGGTTTGAGGTCCCTGGAAGCCTTCTTACTCCCATTGTGTTCTTCCCATGTAACCATCACTTCAATCCTCTGCTCCAGTCCCTATGTCTGAACCAAGCTTCCACCACCCCACATGGAACATTTATCCTTTTAGCCTTTTAGCTCACAGGCTACAGGTCAGCCTCAGTCCATGATCCTAGACACCTTGACAGGATTATGCACAACCTTATGAGGGCCCAGAGTGCCATGGAAGACAGAGAGGAGGCAAATTTTAACCTCGCAGTCCTCTGGGGGCAGCACCACAGAAATGGCTTCCTGGTGCCTGTGGTAGGTTCAGAAGTCATGTATTAGGGCTTCCAGAGTAAGCAGAGATATCCCTTCTACCCAAGCTAGAACCAAAGGGATGGCCACCCATAAGGAACCATACAGAAATATGAAGAGTGGGGTAACCATGGTGACCACGATGCGTTGAAGGCCCCATAGAAGGCACGCTCCCCCCATCACCAATTCTTTTATAATTCAACAGAGAGAGTCCCTCTAAGAGTAAATCAGATTGAGCTTTGCTTCATCTCAGTATATGGAGAGGAGATTGGGATTTAAGTTGTCACCGTTCCATAAATCTGCCCTGATATAAACATGACACAGAACACACAAGAGAGTAAATGCACACATTTTATTAGTAGATAAAAGTTTGGCATCAGGTTACAGAAAAAAAATAGGTTGATCTTTTTAAGTTGGATGGAATATCATGTGGAAATTGAAGGCCTCCCTTCCTTTAGACTGAAGGCCAACCTAACTACCAATTGGACTCTTTCTTGGTTCTCTCCTTGACTTACAACAGCTGCCTTGAGGGAGCAGAGAGCTTACAGAGAGCACACAAACAGCAGAATATTCCTAGATGAACTTGCCCCAGTCCAATTCTCATATTCAAACTACTCCCATAAGTGGCACCATCTCTTGAACATTTGCACTGAATGCAGGACAAAGAAATTACCCCAGAACTACTCTAAAATTAGTCTCTCTCTTGTTATCTAACCAAACTCACCACATCAAGAGATATTGGGTACATTAAACAATAGTTTCTAATTCTAACTCCAAAATTTATTTTTTAATAATTCTAACTTCCAACATATAACTTTTTGTTCATCAAATTAAATGAAATCCCTTGAATTTGCTTTCATCTATAAAATATAATATTGCACCACCACTCCTGAACCAATTGCAATGATCAACATGACACCCCCTCCCCTCCCAGGGGGGCATCATCAGAAAGTTGGTGAAATGAGACAGCGGTTGTTGTAAGACAAGAAAAAAATTATAAACTATCAAAGGGACATGGGGGAGAGAAGTTAGGGGAGGGAGGAGAAAATGAGAAGCTGATGCCAGGGGCTCAAGTAGAAAGAAAGTATTTTGAAAAAGATAACGGCTACATATGTACAGAGGTGTTTGACACAATGGATGCATGTGTAGATTGTTTTAAGAGGTGTAAGATCCCCCCAATATAATACAATTACAAAAAAGAAATTGGAAAGTTCAAAGTCAGTGGCAACTGTGGAAAAATAAAGAGGTGTGAAGTGCAAGTACCCCAAAGCTAATAACTGTGAGAACAGAAAATGGACTAATTGTAGAAAAATCATTAATGAAAAGTTATATAACCCTATTGTAAATCCTTTCAAAAAATACTAACTACTAACTAAAATAATGCTGCACTCTCCAACTCTTGTGCCAACTGAGAAATTAAATGTTTACAAAATGAATTGACCTCTCACCCCCAATAGGTTCCAAAGTCTCTGTTCTTTATTCTCCTCCATTTTCAGCTCCAGCCAGTTGGGTTTGACTCTCTCTGATGTAGGTTGATGTTCGGGGTGTTTCTTCTTTAGATGCTTGGCAGATCTCCTAGTGAGATCATAGTAGGTACAACTTCTTCGACAATAATTAAGATGCATGGAACTCACTACACATTTCCTAAAAATTGTAAAACAGTAACAAAAAGAAACATGAGCACTGCAGTAGTTTACAGAGAACCAAGAACTTTTACCCAGAAAACAACATTCCTAACAGACTCAAGTTTATATCTCTGAAAACATATGGCTGGTTTCAGTTAGAGACAAGATATTTGGGAGGAAAGGAGATTAATAAAGAGAGATAGGAGGAGATGGGGAGGAGAGGGAGTTTCTCTCTGGTATCAACCCTGTCATTGTCATTAGCCCTACAGAGGTCATAAGAAAACAGAAAGGAGAAAAACTTCAATGGCTTCTACTTCTCCACAGTATAAAGCAATCACCATTACTCATCCAGAATGGACCACTTGAGAAATGGGATGCCAGTAGGACAAATCCTCTTTTTAAAGATTACATGAAAATAATCAAAGTCAATAACTCAAACTCACCACTATGGATTCAATTCTGAATCATGGTGACCTTATAGGACAGGGTAGAACTGCCCTGTAGGTTTCCAAGATCTTAATTCTTTTCAAGAGTACAAAGTCCAGTCTTTCTCCAGTGGAGTTGGCTGGAGTTTTCACATTGCTTACCTTGTAGTTAATAGCCCAATGTGTAAACACTATACCCCTAAGGTAGGTCTTCATTATTGGAAATAAATGAGGAAGAGTATTAAATGTGTTTTTGTGTATGGTTGTGTACCCAAAATGGTAAAAAGTGGTTAATTTGGGTAATAAGATAATGAACTGTTTAATTTTCCATATGATCACTTAAATGATCAATCTGTCTTTAAAGTAAATTGCTTTTTTTCCCTTTTTATCAGGAAAGAATGTCAGGAAATTGCTCTTTGAAATATGTCTCCATTCTTACCTTTCTCAAATTAATGAAGAACTCATTCTGGATCAAGATCACTGCTATCACCAGCTGTGGAGATGTTCTCTGGTTCATCAGCCGTGGACACATTATCAGGTTCACCAGCAATGGAGACTTCCTCAGATTCGTCAGCTGTGGAGATTTCTTCAGATTCATCTACGGTAGAGACTTCTTCGGGTTCACTCGCAAGGGAGACTTCCTCGGATTCATCAGCTGTGGAGATTTCCTCAGATTCATCAACGGTAGAGACTTCTTCGGGTTCACCAGCAAGGGAGACTTCCTCGGATTCGTCAGCTGTGGAGATTTCCTCAGATTCATCAACGGTAGAGACTTCTTCGGGTTCACCAGCAAGGGAGACTTCCTCGGATTCATCAGCTGTGGAGATTTCCTCAGATTCATCAACGGTAGAGACTTCTTCGGGTTCACCAGCAAGGGAGACTTCCTCAGATTCATCAGCTGTGGAGATTTCTTCAGATTCATCAATGGTAGAGACTTCTTCGGGTTCACCAGCAAGGGAGACTTCCTCAGATTCATCAGCTGTGGAGATTTCTTCAGATTCATCAATGGTAGAGACTTCTTCGGGTTCAACAGCAAGGGAGACTTCCTCAGATTCGTCAGCTGTGGAGATTTCTTCAGATTCATCAACGGTAGAGACTTCTTCGAGTTCACCAGCAAGGGAGACTTCCTTGGATTCGTCAGCTGTGGGGACGTCCTCAGATTCATCAACTGTAGAGATTTCCTCGGGTTCACCAGCAAGGGAGACTTCCTCGGATTCGTCAGCTGTGGGGACGTCCTCAGCCTCACCAGTCATGGACACATTCTCAGGTTCACCAGCGAGGGAGACTTCATCAGGCTCACCAGCAATGGACAGTTCCTCGGACTCATCAGTCATGAAGACTACTTCAGATTCATCCGTTGTAAAGACTTCCTCTGATTCATCAGCTGTGGAGACTTCCTCGGGTCCTTCAGCTGTGGTGACTTCCTCAGGTTCATCTGGCAAGTTCTTGAAGGTCACATGCCATGGGAAATCATTTGTTTTGAATGAATGCCAATGTTGATCATGGCTGCCCGGTACACACTTCTTCTGGTGCGGAAATTCTGAGGTGCTTTCCCCTGTTGCTTCTTTTGCCCTTTGCTCCTGTGGCTGCTGCTTCTCTGTGTCTTCTTTCTCATCATGGCTCCTGTGCTTCCACAGGTGGCCTCTCACTGTGGGTGTCAAGGGACTTTCTTCCTGGCTGTGGCTTCTATTGTCCCCCGCTTCAGGTTTCACAGTCCCTTCATTCTGGTTACAGCTCACATTATCCCCCCCAGAGGCCATCCCCTGGAGCTTTGCAGTATCTCCAGCCTGGTTGTCAAAGCTGTTATTCCCCAGGGGCGCTATGCCTTGGGAGATAAAAGAAGCATCTCCCTGTCCATAGTACCTCAAGTCCCCTCGGGGGGGCATCGGCTGGAATCCCATTGGAGTCCACATGTAAGGCTGGTAGATTATCCCGAGAGGGGCCTGGAATTGGGCTTCTGCTCCCTGTGTTTCCATCACCACTGCTGGTGGCACAGGTAGTGAGGACTGTGCCACTTGGCATGGCACATTGGCTGGGCCTGGCTGTGGCAATGGCACTGACGAAGATTGTTGGCTCGTCTGAAGCCAAGAACTCGGTGGTCCTGGCATGTAGACCATGGCTGGCGGTGCCATTGTTGGGGTCTCCATATAAAACCCGCCTAGTGACCCTGAGGGCATGGGATGTGTGTACTGGCCTGGGATCAGGGGCAAGGCTTCCGCCCCAGGCACCGACATTTGTGGCATAGACAAATTTGAGGCTAGCAGGGCCCCCTGGTTGGCTCTCTCGAGCTGCTGCAGCTGCAGGTACAGCAGGTTGCGCTCATTCAGGGCCTGCTGCAGCTTAGACC
>PVJH01029232.1:0-26301 GCA_004026705.1 Nesogale talazaci
AATATTTTACACATTGTTATTGCTTTTTCATATCGTACTCTGTCTGATGTGTCCCTTCTCCCATTTCCCTGCTGTCCATACTCCAGAGAAGTCATATGTAGAACCCTGCAATCGGTTCCCCCCTTCCACTCCACGCTCCCTTCACCCTCCTGGTATCACTACACCCACCACTGGTCTTGAAGGGATCATCTTTCCTGAATTCCCCATGTTTTCAGCTCCAGTGTACATCCCTTGGTCTAGCTGGATTTGTAAGGTAGAATTGGGATCATGATAGTGGGTGGGAGGAAGCTTTTGAGAACTAGAGAAAAGTTGTATACCTCATTGCTGCCACACTGTACCTTGACTGGCTCCACTCCTCCCTATAACCCCTCTGTGAGGGGGTGTCGCTTCACCTATTGATGGGCTTTGGGTCCCCACTCAGTACTCCCCCTCATTTATAATGATACAATTTTTAGTTCTTTGATGCTTTACACCAGATCCTTTCAACACCTCATGGTCACACAGGCTGGTGTGCTTCTTCCATGTGGGCTTTGTTGCTTCTGAGCTAGATGACTGCTTGTTTACTTTCAAGTCTTTAAGATTCCAGACGCTACATCTTTTGATAGCTGGGCACCATCCGCTTTCTGCATCACTTTTGCTAATGCACACATTTGTCTTCAGTGATCCTGTCGGGAAGGTGAACATCATGGAATGCCAGTGTAATAGAATAAAATGTCCTTGCACTGAGGAAGTGCTTGATGCCTCTATTCTTTCTGATAACCCAACACTATCTGCTTTCTTCACCACACTGATATTCAATGATCACTTCATGGGGCAGGTGTTGAGTAGGTCCAAGTCATAGGAATTAATTGTTCTGAAATTAGGGCTACAAATAAGTGCAAGCTCAAAATCCATCCATATACCTATGGCTTATATATGTCCCTACTTCACTTTAAAGACACAATCATTTTATTGAAAGACATTATAAATTATCCTCGTGTGGTATACAGTACTGATAATAGTTCTAATTAAATAGTTCTAATTAAATTAGTGGTATAGAAGTTAAAATACTGTGGATGAAAAGAAAGAACACATGTATGAAATAGTTTTTAGGCCAAAATACATGGATTGTTGGTTTCTGCAGATTAATAACTAGATGTCTGGGCACTTTATATAAGCACTGGAAGTTGGCAATGGGGCAAAAGCATCAATGATACTCATTCACAAAGTCAGTACTGGACTAAAAACATCATAAAAAGGAAAGAGAGTATGAAAATAGCACATATATTGTAGGATTGACTTGTCATTTGGAGAGCACCCTCAAGGTGATAATTTTGAACCAAAGTCCATACACTTGGGATAATAATCATCTGCTTCTCACATAAGAGCATTTAAGCCTTAAGTCAATGGGAGCTCTTCGGCACCTTTAATCTACTATCAGTGTGTTTAAAGTAAAGTAAAGTCAGTTCACTTAGTGGGAGATCCAAATCAGATCCTTCTGGTGTCAAGTACAAGGTTGTTGTGCACCTCAAAAGCAGAAAGTCTAGTTGTCAATAGGTCAAATGTGTATAGTTAGGGGCATGATACAGAGCTTATTCTCCCATTGGTGGTCTATATATTAAATATTGAGTGTTTTTCCCAATAGCAGTCTGCCCCAATTAGTTTTCCCACTGCCACAAGTGTAGTCACCTTCTCCTAGACAGATATGTCCTTCATCCCACCACCTCTTGACTTGGATTTCCAGTGTTTCACTAATTGCTCTTGTAGGAATGTCAGAGAAATTAGCAGAGAAATCCTCAAGAAGAAGGACAAATTTGGAGGCCTTGCTTTACCTCACTTTAGCACCTATTATAGAGCTACAGTGGTCAAAAGAGTATAGTATTGATATAATGATAGATACTCAGGCCAATGGAAAAGGACTGAAACCCCAGAAATAAAACTCATCAGCAAACAGATGACTGATCTTAGATAAGGGCCAAAGAATATCAAATGAGAAGCAGATATCCTCTTCAATAAGTGATGCTGGGAAAAAAAATGGATACCTACCTGCAGAAAAATAAAGCAAGACCCTTACCTCACTCCATGCACAAGAATAAACTCAAGGTGGATTACAGACCTTGAGACAAAACCCCAAACTATTAGGACCATCAATGAAGAAATTGGGACAAACCTGCCTGAGAACTTTAACTCAGGGAATGCTTAGGCTCTCAGAAATAAGGAAGGACACAAACACAGAGGAGGCACAAATTGACCTGTGAGATACACTGAAGATAAAAACACCTGTGCACATTGAACGAATTTGCCCCAAGAATAAGAGATACCACAGACTGGGAAAACATCTTTAGCAATGACACATCAGACAAAAACCTTATTACTAAAACCTATAATACTTTGCTTACTTACAGTAAGAAAAAAAGCCAATTTCCCACTGAGGAGGTATATAAAGGACCTGAACAGAAATTTCTCAAGGGCAAAAATCCAAATGGCCAATAAACATCTGAGAAAATGTTTCACATCTTAGCCATAAGAGAACTGCAAATTAAACCAACTATGAGATACTACCTAGCACTCTCAAAGATAGCCAAATTAAAAAACTCAGAAAGTAAAAAGTGTTGGAGGGGCTGTGGAGAGATAGGAATTCTTGTCCACTGCTGGTGGACCTGTTGGTAAGTGCAGTCATTATGGAAATCAATTTGGAGATATCTAAAACAGATGGAAATTGAGCTACTATATGACTCAGTAATCACCCTACTGGGCATATACCCAGAAGATACAAGAAACAAACCACGGCCAAACATCTGTATTCATTGAGGCCCAATTCACAATTCTAAGGAGTTGGAAACAACCCAAATTTCCCTCAACGGATAAAAGGATTAAACAATTGTGGTACATACATACAAGGAGTACTAGACATCTCTAAAAGCAGTGAAATAAACCACTGCATGGGAAAAACTATAGGAAATTATGCTAAGTGAAGTAAGCCAAGCACAAAAGGACACGTATGAGTCCACTGAGGTCAAAAAATGCGAAAAGGGGCATATGGGAAAAGCTACTATATACCTACATTCCCAGGGTGAGGTCCAGGTACTATGACAGCTATCAAACTAACCCAGGGATACATATGGCAGCCAACTAAAAAGGAGTAGGGGGAAGGGGAAGGGGTAACAGGGGAGAGTGTTGTTTATATCTCCACAGGAGAGGGAAAGAGGAACCAGACTTCAACCCAGTCCACCAAGACATGAATGTAACCTTCAGGCATAAAGCAGGAAACCAATAGAGAGGTCTGTGGGGCTGGCCCCAAATCCCAACTCTGTAGGCACCCCAACCCTAGAAGAATGCAATTCAGAGGATATCACTGAAGCTGAAGCTCAGGAAGTGGGATGTGTCTGATGAGAAGCAAACAAAGAGGAAAGGAGAGATAGTGGAACACACCCTAGCCTGCCAAGTCCTGAGGACAATATTCCAGCTCAGACCAGCCAACACACGAAAGGACCACAGGGCCAGCCCCTCTATGAGACATGAGGACGTCCCTCACTGACACATAGCACTAAAAAGGACAGCACTGGAGACACAGTGAGGGAGATGTGCCCAATACAACCCCACCATATGGGGATGAAACACTGAGGGTGTAGAGTAGAGGAACAAAATCCAGGAGAATGTCAAAGGTGGACTTTGGGGGTAGGGTGTGGCACACCAACAGACTCCACTGAAACACACTCATCAAAATCAATGGAGAGACCTGAAACTCTGAGGGCCTTTCAGTTTTTTTATGTTGGATTTTAATTTTTGTTATATTAGCTGTTGTTGATTTATTTTTTGGCATCTTTTTTGTTGAATTTTGCTTTGCTTTGTTTTTGCATGAATTGTTGTCTATGTATGCCAATCTGGACAAGACAGGAGAGATGAACAATCTGGAGGAGAGAACAATGGGACTGATGGTTCAGGCAGGGGACACTGAAGAAGGGGGTGTGGAGGAAAAGGAGGTGGTGCAAACAAACCCAGGGACAAGAGAAGAATAAATGATCTAAAATTGATGGCAAGGAGGGCATAGGATGCTAAGGTGGGGGTGGGGACTCAATCAAGGACAATGTATCCAAGAGGAAATACCAAAACCCAAATGAAGGCCAAACATGATAGTGGGAAAGGAGGAAAGAAAAAGGAAATAGAGGCAAGAACTTGGAGGAAAAGGACATTTATAGAGGTCTAAATACAGGCATGTATATATGTAAATATACTTTTATATAATGATAGGGAAATTTATGTACACCTATTTATTTATGAAGTATTTCAGCAACAGGTGGACATTGGGCCTCCGCTCAAGTACTCCCTCAATGCAAGAACATTTTGTTCTATTAACACGACACTCTGTTATGTTGACTTTCTCTGACATGATTGCTGAAGACAAAATGGGTGCCAAAGCAAATGTGGTGAAGAAAACTCATGGTGCCAGGCTATTAAAAGATACAGCATCAGGGTCTTAAAGACTTGAAGGTAAATAAGCGGTGTCCAAAGAGATCAGGTATCAGGCATCAATGACCCAAAACAAACAAAAAATCATATCAGTAAGAATGAAGGGAAGGGTAGCGTGAAGACCTAAAGGCCATCAATAGTCAATTGGACACCCTCTGTCAGAAGGGCCACAAGGAAGAGATGAACCAGTCAGGTATAGCACTGATGAAACACATAACCTTCCTCTAGTTCTTTAGTGTTTCCTCCCCTCACCCACTCTCATGACCCCAATTCTATCTTACAAATCTGGTATAGATAAGCTCTCATAACACAGGGAATCCAGAACAGATAAACCCCAGGACTGATACAGGGAGCATTGATACTGAGAGGGTAAGGGAAAGGCAGGGGGAGTAATGAAAAACTGATGACAATAATTGATGTATGCTCTCCACCCCCCCCCAGGTGAATGGATATCAGAAAAGTGGGTGAAAGAAAACAGTGATTAGTATAAGACATGATAAAAAAGAATAATCTATAAATTATCAAAGGGATATGGGAGCGGGAAGGTAGGAGAGAGAGGGAGAAAAGGAGGAGCTGATACCAAGGGCTCAAGTATGAAGAAAATGTTTTGAAAAAGATGATGACAACATAAGTACAGATGTGTTTAACACAATGGACATATGAATGGATTGTGATAAGAGCTGTAAGAGTCCCCAATAAAATAAATTTTAATTTATTAAAATCGTTTACAAGACCTCTAGAGTATTGAAAAGTAAGGATGCTACTTTGAGAAAAATAAGTGCATTGGAAGTGTGGTGCTGAAGAAGAGTATTGAAAGTACCATGGACTGCTAAAAGGACAAACAAATCTCTCTTGGTAGTACTATGGCCTGAGTGCTCCTTAGAGGCAAGGATGGAGAAACTTTGTCTTACATACTTCGTACATGTTGTCAGGAAAGAGACCAGAACACCATGTTTCATAAGGTAGAGGAGCAACCTAGAAAGAGGAAAGCTCTCTCTCAATGAAATGGATTGACACAGTGACTACAAAATGGATTTAAGCATAAAAACATTTGTCAGGATGGTATAGGACTGATCAGTGTTTTGTTCTGTTATGCCTAACAACAACATATCTCTTTCCACAATGATTGTACATATTTACAAGCCCATGTGTAGTGTATAAGAGTTTCAATATCACAGCCAGGTGGGAGACAGACCAAACCCAAGGATGCACATGTCATTCTAACATAAAGAACAGGAAAGGGGGAAGGGAGCTGGAGAATAGGGGGGGTAAGGGGAAGGGAGAAACGATGACACTGGGGGAGCAGGGCACTACCCCACCCAGGGAGAGAGTATTGGCTATGTATCCACAGAATTGAGAATGTGGATGCACACCTCACCACGGTGCACCAAACTTTGAGGGCAACATGATGCATAGGACAACACATGAATAGACTGGGCTACAGTATCGGCCCCAATTACAGACAAACTGACCCTCTCCCTAGAAGTATGTGCTACAGACAACAACACTAAACCTACAGGTTGGGGAGAGGGGCCTCCTTGCCATGCCTACACAGTAGCAAAGCAAAACAGAAAAAGAGAAAATGAGGTTCTAGACCCCATATCAGCACACCAAGCCCTAAGGACAACATCCCTGCACAGAGCTGCTTAGTCACAGAGAGGAGTGTAGGGCCAACAACATCTCAAGACATAATGACCCTATGCTGGAGCATACAGTGACAGAGGACAGTACGGAGGATACATGACAAGAATTGAATCCAGTCTGAACCCATCACAGTGGGGCAAATCAAGAAGAGAACATAATTGATCAGCAATGGGAGCAAACAAAAATCACAAAACCCTTGAGGAGTCCATAAAATAGCCTTCAGGCTAGGAAAGGCAGTTCGCAGAAGCCCCTAATACCAGTGAGGAGATAGTCATAAATATCAGCAAACAGACCTGGAATTATTTATCTTTATTCAGAGTAGGGGATGGATGTTGCTAGTTGTTATTATTTTATATTTTTTCTTTTTATTCAAGTTTTTGTTTTCTTTTTGTATTGTCTATGTTATTGTTGTTTTGCTTACCTATATTAGGCATGGGAAGCAAGCCCGAGGAGAATGCAATGGGACCAAAGGTTCTGGGGGCACTTAAGGGGAAGAGGAGGTGGGAGAAAAGAGCGGTGTGCAGACAACATGATAGAGATCAACACAGAGCAAGTAGGGAATTAAAATTAGCAAGGAAGAGGATGTAGAGATCCTGCGGGTGTTGGAGCAATAGAAATCTAGCTGAGTGAATTACTAAGAGGCAGAAGAAGGGAGCACATGATGGTGGGGAAGGAATAAGGTAAAAGAAACTGAGGAAATAGCTAAGCAGCAAAACTATGTAGAGGTATAAACATAGGTGTGCACTTAATAAATCTATTAATTCATTGAATATTAGTGTTGGCACAAGTATATATATTTGTATGGTAATACATTGAAGAAGTGAATGGATTTTGGACTGCTGCCCAAGCCCACCCTTAACACAAGAACACGTTGTTCTAGCAACCTTGTATTCTGTGATTCTCACCTTCCCTGCACAATTGCTGAAGACAAAATGCATACACAAGCAATGTGGTGAAGAAAGCTGATGGTGCCCAGTTATCAAAATATATAGCATCTGGGGTCTTAAAGGCTTGAAGTTAAACAAGCTGCCATCTAGCAGAGAAGCAACAAGCCCATATGGAAGGAACACACCAGCCTGTGTGATCATGAGGTGTCACTGGCATCAGGTGGCCCAAAACAGACAAATAGAATAACATTTTGTTGAGAATGGGGTGGAGGGGTGTCGGAGCAGAGACCCAAAACCCATGTGTAGGCAGTGGGACATCCCCTCATAGAAAGGTCACAGTTTGAAGTAGAGCACCTGTGAAACACACAGTATTCCTCTGGTTCCTTGAGGCTTCCTCATCCCCCATTATCATGATTCCAATTCTGCCTTTCACTGCAGGCTATGCTGGAGCAAGTACACAGGCACAAATAAGAGCTCAGGACACATGGAATCCAGGTCAGATAAATCCCTCAGGAGCAAAAACGGGAGTAGCGATACCAGGACAGTGGAAGGAAGATGGAGAGAGGAGTGGGAAAGAAAGTCTTTTTAAGTGTGTACATTTATTATTGCAAATTGCCTTCTGAGAACTGCATTTTGTGTGTCCTTTTGTTTGCGTCGGGTGTGTTTTCATTCTCATTTATTTCAAAGAATTATTAAATTTCATTTTTATTTCTTCTAATTAAAAAACCTAGTAGTTCTTAAATAGGGTATTATTCGATTTCCATGCATTTTCTTTTTTTACTCACACTCCTATTGTTGGTTTTAAATTTTATAGTATTGTGATATGAGAAAATGTTTTGTAGTATCTTGATGTTGTCTAGATTTATTGTAGCCCACTTTGTGGCCTAACTTGGGATCTATTCTTGAAAATGTTCCATGTGCTTGGAAAAAGAATGTATACTTTGCTGTTATTGGATGGAGTGTTCTTGTCTATGAGGCCAAATTAGTTAACTATGCTCTTTGGCTTTACTATGTGTTTTTGAGGTTCTTTCCTGTTCTAGCCATCCTTCAGGTTACTGTATTTATAGCCTCAACTGTTATTGTAGAGTTCTCTATTTTTCCCCCAATTCTGTAAGAGTTTAAGTAATATGTTTTATAGCCTTTTCATTAGGTGCATAGACATTGTGGCTATGTCATTTCATTTAAATGACCTTTAATTATTATGTGATGCCTATCTTTTCTTATGCTAGATCAGTTGTTCTCAACCTTCCTAATGCTTTGACCCTTTAATACCCTTTGTGGTGACCCCCCCCACCATAAAAATTATTTTCATTGTTACTTCATAACTGTAATTTGCTACTGTTATGAAGTGGGTGACCCCTGTGAAAGGGTCTTTGACCCCCAAAGGGGTCACAACCCAGATGTTGAGAACAACTGTGCTAGATATTTCTTAAAGTTTATTTGATCAGAAATTAATTTTGACACTTCTGCCCTTTTTTGCCATTAGCTTGCTATACATCTTCATCTTCTGATTTTTGTATCTAAAGTGTATCTCTTGTAAACAGCCCCCCATTGATATGCCGTTTCCATAGCCAATCTGTCTTTATCTTCCTGGATGCATTTAATCCATTTGTATGCAATGTAATTATTGGTAGATATAAATTTACTGCTGCCATTTTGCTGGGATTTTTTGGTGGTGCTGCTGGCTTCTTTATTCAACTTTCTATGCTGAATTCATTTTGTTCATGGGCTTCCTTGACATTTTATATCGTGGTTTTAGTTTTGCTTTTAGTTTGAAGTAGAATTATGTTTATTACAATCAATGGCTTTCCAAGACCGTTAGAGTCCCGGCCTGCGAGTCCATAATTCGCAAGTCCTGGAAGGAGGAGCGGGAATTGGGGGGACAGGAGACGCGAGAAATGGAGACAAGACAGGATTCTGATCAAGTCTCGTTTATTTGGGAGAAGTAGACCGGTTTTATAGGGCAGGCAAGGTTGGGCAATTAGCATATGGTGATCTTCAAAATTAACAAGTGAAATGGCAGCACAGCTGCAAGCCGAGCTTCCAAGGCCAGGGCTGTTAACAGTAACAAAGGTAACTACAAACCTCAGGCAACAGACTGCAACAGAGTTCAGGGTACATGACTATAGCCAGGTCAAGCATGTCCACTGGATGGCTCCGGACAGGAGTTAGTTGGTGTGTAAGTTCAAATAGAATTCACATCTTCTCATTAACTGGACGCTTCTACCTCCAAAAACCTTAGTTAGTATTTAGTTGCTAATTGTCGGGTACTTTTATTAAGTTCTTCTATGTTTTATATATTTAAACCTCACAAAACACTAATATCTCATTTTTCAGAACAGCAAACTGAGGATCACAGAATTTAAATAATTTACCTAATACTGCACAGTCATCATGTGAATATGCTTTATAACATCACTAGATTCTATAATATTTAACCACTTTGCTTTCCCATCCCACATTCCTATTTATTCCCTTCTACTGCTCAAAAGATTGATACTTTATTTACATGTCTTCTCTGAATGCATTTAAACTCTGTTCTGGCTTGGCATTATCCCTGTAGTACTTTGTATACACTCAAGACCCCAAGTGCTCAGCATTAGGAGTCCAAGGAAGATTTCATGAAGAGGTACAATGTGAGTAGTGTTTAAAGACAAGACAGAATTTGTAAATCAAACAATGGAAATGAAGGGCGAGTTTCTTGTTGGAGTTCATACTTGCAAACACAAGAGCTGAATTTGGCTCTTTTCAACAACAACAAAAAAAAAACACCATGGTTGGTGGAAAGGATACAGAACAACACTTCCAGGAACAATGCCTAAATCATATCACAGAGCTTTCCCAATAAGAACTCACTGCTGCCACCACCCAGCACTGGATATCACAACTCCCACCAGCTCTTTCAGTGACTTTTAATCTCAAATATAGGCCAAGAGCATTTGGTTGGAAGCAACAATGTTATAGACAATGCTCTAGAAACCCATGTGATTTAGTGGTTACACATTAGACTGCTAAGTACAAGATGAGCTATTCAAAGCCACCAGCCATTTGATGGGAGAAAGACAAAGTTTTCTACTCCCATAAATAATTACAGTCTCAGAAACTCACAGAGGCTGTTCTACTCTGCCTTATAGGGCTGATATGAGTCGGAATCAGCTCAGTGGCATTGAGTTTAGAAATTTGGAGCTCTGCAAGGCTCCAGCATGTCTGGGTCTGGAGTGAACCTGTACATACCTACAGTGCTTGCAAGAACAGTTTTGAAATGGTTTGACGCCTTGTTCTGCACCATTTCCAGAGCAAGGTTATAGAAATTTCAGACAAGGGGAAAAAAAGAACTTTGGAGCCATACGGGAGACTGAGAAAATGGACATTGGCATTCTCAACTCTTATTCTAAGGAGCAACGGATTCGGTCTGTGGTAGTTACATCAGTTTATGTCAACTTGACATAGCTTATGACAAGTTTATGTCAATTTGAAGATGTATAAAAGGTACAATCTGTCAGGTCACAGCCTGAGGGTGCCTCCTTGTGGGCATAGTCTTCTCATAAGGATTACCCAGGAAACCTACCTCTCTCTGTCTGTCTTCACTTGCCTGCTTGCTGGCTACCCTGAGAGCTGCCCAAGCCCTGCCATGTTTCCACTGACCTTGAATCTATGCAACATTGCATCCACCAGTCTATGATATTCCTGCGTTCTTCATCATTGTATGTTACTTCATGAGTCTGAAGAGGAAAGTCCTTCTTATTATGGACTAGTATCAGACTGAAGGACTTGAGTTGAACTAGGCTGGATGTTTTCTTGATAAGTAATTACTTCTTAATATTAAAAAAAAGTTCATGCACATAAATGCATGTCACTGGATTTATTTCTCTAGTCAATCTGGCCTAACACATTATAGTACCTGAGGAGTGGGATTTAGGGAAAGAAATCATGAAAATGGAAAGTGTAGGCTTGTATGACCTCTACTTGTGGCAGTTTTTCTTCTTTGGCTAGCTGGAAGTCAACTATGATCACATGGTTTACTCAGGTGTTTTCTGGTGTTGCAGTTCAAATAAATGACAGCCACCATAATGTCTTCATAATTTAGAAGTCTTTATTCAGTTTTAACCAGACTGTTAGAATCTAAAAGTGATTCTTTGATTGCAGTCCTGGGTGAACCTTTCAATTCATCTTTAAAGGCAAAAAACTCATTTATCATTTGTCTAAGACATAAGCAAGCATGGACAGAAGCAGGAAGAAAGATTAATATTACTATTCTTTAGAGTTAGTGAGCATTACAGGGTACAGCATTGATTATAACATTCTGGTTGATAAAAATAGCAATATCCTGGTTACAACATAAGAAAGAACAATATTATTCATTACAATGTTGTGGTCTGGAAAGCATGAGTGTACATTCTAAAATCAGTCACTAATGGGACTTTCCAAGATGGTAGAGGGAAGGAGGTAGGTCATTCAGCAGTCAAGATGGTGTTAGAATGGTTAGTGTGAGTCTGTACCATTTGGAAAGGGCTTAGAAAATGAAGATCTTCATTCATAGACGTTGTCTTGGTCATTCCTAACTGAAATGGTGCATATAAAAGTAATGGATGTTAAATTGCACCTAGTGGGGTAGAGGGGCAAAATTCCTCTTGACCTTCCCTTAGGCAAGAGTCATAGTGTGGAGTCGAATGGCTGATAATAGGTCTGCCCAAGGTTTGGTGTACCTAGAGACCTAAGGCTACATTGCATGTGAAAGTAATAGTTCAGATAAGAAAAGATTGAATTTGACTATTTATAAGAATTGTGTTTAGGATCTGGTTTACTAGCATTATACTGATTTCTTATACCTTTTGTTAGTAATATAATGGATGATAGAAATACGAATAGAGAAAGTTTGTAAGCCCAGTGTCATCAGCCATTAAATTGGATCTATTTAATGTGTATAAGACATTCCTGCAAAGAATGCTTAGAAAAGGTAAGCGTCACCCAGTGCCTTGAGTCTTGAGTACATTTGTATTTGAAAAGATTTGCTACTAGAGCTTTTGGCAGACTCCATTAAATACACCGCATGTGTACCTTAATCTGTGACTCTTATCATTCACATATAAATCTAGTAAAAATAGTCCTATAGAAACCATCTATAAAATTAGAATGGGCAGAATTACCCACCCAGTGCTCCTGCTATCAGACCAGAAAATTAAGAAGTAAGGTAGTCAAGACTGGGAGACAGTGTGCTAGAAATAGATTCAATGTACTTGGGTTCGGCTCAGGCCTCCCCTTTTGATTTTCAAGCACAAAGAGCTTCAAGAATACAATGAAACATTCTTGATTCATTGCATCTACCAGCAGGTTCCGCTGGCCCCGCACCATGTCTGGAAAGACTGCATCAGCAGCCCTTTCAGGCTCCCTCTTCCCACAGCAAGCAACGATTACCACAGACTGCTGTCTAAAAGTGGTCATAATCCAAGGCTCACAGAGACCCTCTGAGAGCTAGCAACAATATCCCACAACAGAGTTCCCTGTGCTGCTAGCATCCTTTGCTTGTAGTCTAGTGGTTGGTGGCTCCCCTCCACAAACAGGAACAGATGTAGTACATCAACTATCCTTTCCCACCTCCCTTCAGTTCCATGCCTGCCAGTGTGGGTAGTGGTAGTTAGTTGGGAAAAATTGCAGTCATCAAAGAGTCACTGTGTTATTTGTGTTAGATAACAGTTCCAAAGATCACAAATGGATAGCCTGGATGGGGGGGTGGGGAGGAGATTCAGTTCCAGTTGGCCACAAAAAAGAAACTTCACTACTAAGCTATCCCCCTCCCTTGAGGTCAGCATGACACAGCCCCCAAAACAGGACACCCCAAAAGTCCAATAGAAAAAGGGAAGCATTTTTTGTTGGAGAAAAACTTCCAATTCCAGGCTGAGATGTTTGTGCAAATTTGAATGTAAGTCTGCAGAGCCCTGTGCTTTAGCATTAACATAGCAAGGTGGGTGACCACGTAAAGCTGGCAGCTTTGTGGAGATTGGATAGTTGGAACGTCTTAGAGCTGGGTAGGAATTCTAAGGCTGTCAGTTAATTCCTGCAGCAATTCAGGGTGCCTCCCTAAACCCGGAGCTGCATCCCACCCTATCTTCTGCATCCAGAGGAACTAGCCCACCACCAGCTGTTGCACGGCTGCAGACCTCTGTGTCTCAGCTACAGTAGTGTCCCAAACACCAGTCACCTAGCAGAGGCTCATGCATCTATGGTTTAATATCATAAATGGCATGGGCCACTCCCACTGTGTTGGCAGATCCCTCTTCCAAGACCAGCACTTTCTGTCCTGCCTTTCCTCTACCCTGCCTGGTATTCCCCACTCCTCTATCACACACATCTTGACCCTATTTCCCATGCACACATCTGTCCATAGTGCCTCTAGCTGTGTGAAAGGGACCTGTACCCCTTCCCTATCCCCACTTCCTGAGCATTTTGCTCCCATGCCTGGGCCAGCACTTTCCTTCAGACCACAGAATCATAGCAACAAAAGGCATCTATGGAGACCTGAGGATTACTGGGGCATGATAAAAATGACCTCAGAACTAGCCCAAGGGCTATCGAAACTGCCCTCAAAACAACATATTCCCGAAAGACTTGGCTCACCCTGAGGAAACTCCAGGGGGACAAAGGTGAGGTACAACCTCTCAGGGCAGTTGCTTATAAGAAGCCTAAGGAAACATTAATACCAACTTCCCAAAGAGAGAACTCACGGTGCTCTGACTCCCAGGGTAAATGGCAACTAGTTCCTCCAAATTGGCATAGAAACAGCAAGCTGCCTCAACAGGCTGAAGTAGAAAACTAGAGAAACAAAACCCAATGTCAGAGGATGAACTGGACCTAAATGACAGTCATAGATGAGGCAGACATTGACCTTCCACAGAAAAAAAGTCTTCAGAATTCTACTTAGACTCATGCAGGATGTAAGGGAAGCAATGCAGAAAAAAATAAAATGACAGAGGAGATAAAGGCTTCTCGCCAGAGGTAAATACAACAGTTAAGGGATAAGATAACAAAAACCAGTAGCAAATTCAGACAGAACCAACAGAGTGGGGGAGGCAGAAAATCACACCAGTGACATAAAGGATAATCAGGCAGATATCAACAAACGTGAAAAAGTCAAATAAGATAAACATAGAGGATGAAATCAATCTGAAAGCCATGTCTGATGCTATGAAGAGAAAAACATCAGAATAATTGGATCACCCAAACAAGACACAATGAAGACGTCAATGACAAAAATAATGAGGGGATTCTTAAGAGTAAAACTTCCCAGGCTTAATGAATGGAAACCAAACAACCATTCAGGAGGCTGAAAGTAAACCAGCTAGATTGAATCCCAAGAAGTCACCAAGGATGAACTATCCAACTTTGAGGAAAAGGAGAAAAATATAAGAGCACCTAAGGAAAGGAAAACTCAGTCACAAATAAAGGCACCAAAATAAGAATATACTCAGATCTATCAGTGGACACTATGCAGAAGAACAGAGAGTGAAGTAACATATTCCAAAAATTGAAGGAAAATATCAGAAATCCAAGACTACTCTACCCAGCCAAATTACCTATCAAGATAGGTGAAGAAGTAAGAGTCTTCAAAAAAAATAGGGGAAACCCCTGGAATACATTAAAAGAAGGCCAGTTCTACAAAAGAACCTTGCCAACCCAGTATCAGAAGAAGAAGAAGAATCAAGAAGCACAAATAAGAGACTGCCACGTAGAACAACTCCACCCAGAGGTCAGCAAAGAGAAAACAACCCTCAAGATAGCATTGGTTCAATGGTGGAAAGAAGGTGAGAATGAAACACACATATACATAACACATGGATAAAAAAGGGAGGTAGCAAGGCTCCCAACACAAAAGTAAAAATTACATCATAGAGTACAAAGTTGGCTGTAATAAACCTGAATCTCAACGGAGTTAACTCAGGCATTACAAGGCATAGACTAGCAGAGAACACAACCCCTCAATCTGCTGCCCATAGGGGACACATCTCAAGATTACAGACAAAATAGGCTGAGAATCAATGGCTGACTAAACATAACAAGCAAATGACAATTTAAATAAATAAGGGGTTGCACTCCTTATCTCGGATAAAATTGACCTCAGGAGCAAGCCATAACAAGAGATGAGGAGGGTCACTATATAATGCTTAAGGGAACCAGTGAGCATAATAAATATATATGTGCCTAACAAAAGACCTGCTATTAGTCAATCAAATGCCCCAAAAGGTGTAAATAGAAATCAAAGACTCAACAATTATAGTAGGTGACTTCAATGCACCACTCTCTGAGAATGACAGATCATAGAAAAACCTTAACAAGGAATCAAAACTCTGCAATTAAACAACATGGCCTGATAGATCTTTTCAGAGCTCTCTACCCAAAGGCAAAAAAAATCACATTATTTTCAAGCTCATGTGGTACAAACTAAAAGGTAGACCATTTGCAAGTCAAATCTGTGTAAATTCAAGTACATTGAAATCATATGGACCTCTCTCCAACCACTATGTCATAAGGCTGGAAATCAACAAAATGATGACCAAGAAAACAAGGGCAAAAAAAATTGGAGGATGTATAGCTCCCTATTGCAAAAGGAATGGGTATTGTCCCAGATCATAGATGAAATTAGGAAGTATCTAGAAACTAACAAGAATGATAACATGATGTATCAAAACCTTTGGGACACAGTAAAGACAGTTACAGAAGATGTTTCATAGCATTATGATTGATTTGCTGGCACAAAATTTACAACAACTGGAACAGAGTCAACAGGACATTTCTACTAATAGCAAATCAAAAGAAATAAAAGATCAGAGCTCAGATTCATGAGAGGGAAAACAGGAAAACTATGGGGAAAATTAATGCTGCTAAAAGTTAGTTCTTTGAAAGAATAACAGAATCGACAGATAGCTGGCAAACTTAACCAAAGGAAGGAGGGAACACATTTTAATAGCAAGTATAATGGATGAAACGGGGCATTACAATTGACCCTAATGGAATCAAAAGGATAATTACACAGTACTATGAAGACCTGCACTCCAATGAATTCAACAACTTTGAAGACTTTGACAAATACTTGGGAAAAAAATTCCCTTTCTAGATTGTCCCAGGTGGACATCAAGAATCTCAACAGACCCACAGCAATAGAGGAAATTAGCAAGGTTATCAAGGGATTGCCAACAAAAAAAATCTCCCAGGTCAGAATACTTCACAGGAGAAATCTACTCCTAAAGATTCAGGGAAAAACTGACACCAATTCTACCCAAACTCTTCCAGAATATAGAAAAAGATATAAAACTCTCAAACTCTTTCTTTAAAATTAGTATAACTCTGATACCTAAAGCAGGCAAGGATCCCACACGAATCAAGAACTACAATATCCAATATGTATTGGATGTAGACCAATATCCCTAATGAACATTGATGTAGAAATCCTTTACAAAATACTGACCAATAGAATACTAAAGTATACAAAACAAATTATTCACCATAACTAAGTGAGATTCATACCAGGGATTCAGGAATGGTTCAGCATACAATGGACCATTAGTATTATTTGCCATGGAAAGTTATAAGAACCACATGATAATATATATAGATGCAGGAAAAGCATTTGACAATATCCAACAACTATTTTTGTTTAAAACACTCAAGAAGATAGGAATGGAAAGAAAATTCCTCAGTATAATAAAAAAAACTCTATATGAAAAACTGATAGCAAACATAATAATCAATGGAGAAAAGATGAATCCCACTGCAAAATGGGACCCGACAAGGATGCCCATTATCCCCACTCTTATTTAATATCATACTGGAGGGCCTTGCTAACAATATAAGATAAAGATGATACATTAAAGGTCTGGGGAAAGAAGAGGTAAAACTACCATTATTTGCAGATTACATGATTTTAGATATGGAAAATTCCCAAATTGTCACAAGTGGAGTGCTGAAAGTGATAGAGGAATAACGCAGAGTGACAGAATATACGTCGATCAGACTGCTATGTACATCAGACAAGACCACAAAGAGGGAATAAAAAAGTTAGTACCCTTCACAATAGCCAAGGACAAATAGAAATATCTAGGGATATACCTGACTTAAAAAAAAACACAAAAGATTTGTATGAGGATAACTACAGAAAACTGTTACAAGAAATCAAGAGTGACCTCAACAAATATCCCAAGATTCAAAATAGTAAACATATCACTTTTCCCCAAGGCACTTTATAGGTTCAAAGCTTTCCCAATATACAAATACCGTTACTTTTCTTCAAAGAAATGGAAAAACTGATTATCAAATTTAAATAATGAGGGGGAAAGCTCAGAGTTGACAGAGAATTGCTCAAGAAGGACAAAGTAGGATGTCCTGCTTTCCCTGACTTTAGGAAGTATTATGCAACCACAGAGGTCAAAAGAATATGGTATGGGTATAATGACAGAAACTCAGATCAATTGAAAAGAACTGAACCCCCATATATAGAATCATCAGCATACAGACAACTAATTTTGATAAGGGCCCTAAAATAACAAATGCCAAGCAGATGCCCTCTTCAACAACATAGTGCTGGAGAAAATGGATATCTACCTACAGAAAAATGAAGAAAGACTCTTACCTCACTCCATGCACAAGATTAAACTGAAGGTGGATCTCAGACCTTGAGGTAAACCCCAAAACTATTGCAGCCATCAATGAGGGAATTGGGACAAACCTGAGAACTTAGGCACAGGGAATACATAGGTTATTGGACACAAGCACAGGAGGCAAAAATCGATATGTGTGATATACTGAAGCTAAAACACATGTGTAAATCAAAAGAATTTGCCAAGAGAGAATAAAACTGGAAAGACTTCTACAGCAATGACACATCAGACAAAGGCCGTATTACTAAAGTCTACAATACTCTGCTTACTTATAATAAGAAAAAAAAAACAATTGCCCATCGAGGAGGTGGGCAAAGGACCTGAACAGAAAGTTCACAAGAGCAGAAATCCAAATGGTCAATAAACATATGAGAAAATGTTCCCAATACTTAGTCTTAAGAGAAATGCAAATTAAAACAAAAAATATGAGATACTACCTAACACCATCAAAGATGGCCCAATTCAAAAAATCAGAAAGCAACAAGTGTTGGAGGGGATGTGATGAAATAGGAACACATCCACCACTGGTGGACCTGTAGTTATGTACAGAAATTATGCAAATCAATTTGGCGATATCTAAAACATGGCAAAAGAGTTATCATACAAACCAGCAACCCCCCTATTGGGCATATACCCAGAAGAGGTAAGCTAGAAACCATGGTCAGACATCTGTGCTCCAGTGTCATTGCAGTGCAATTCACAAACACAAGGAGTTGGAAACAACCCAAATTTCCAGCAACAGATGAATGGATAAAAAACTGTGGTACAACTGGCACCCTACTGAAACAGACAGTGACATAGGACACTTCGGGGGTTACATGGTGGGGAAGCATTGCGGACTGACCCCCAAAATGAACTGAATCAAGAAGGGAGCACTCCTGCTCAGAGTCGGGAGGAGAGAATGACGGCTCCGACGGTTCCTGGGGGGCACGGGAGAAGGGGGAGGAAGATGGTGTGGATACGCTGATGGACGGAGAGAACAACAAATGGTCCGGAATTGGTGGAAGGGAGGGTGTGGGAGGCCTGGTAGGGATTAAGCATGGGCAATGTAACTCTGAGGAAGTACTGAAACTCCAATGAAGGAGGAGCATGATGGTGGAACTGGAGGGAGATGGAAGGAAATAGAGGAAAGAACTAGAAAGCAAAGGGCACTTGCAGATGTCTAAACATAGGCATGCACATGCATAAATATAATTATCTATGATAAGGAGGGAATAAATTTAAGAATATATTTATAGGATTAGTACTGGGGTAGCAAGTGGATCTTGGGTCCTCACCCAGGTGCTCCCTCAATGCAAGAACACTTTGTGCTATGAATCTGGTATTCCATGATACTCACTGTCCCAATATGATCACTGAAGTAAAATGGGTGCATAAACAAATGTGGTGAAAGAAAGCTAATGGTGCTAGCTATTAAAGGATATATAAGTCTGGGGTCTTAAAAGCCGGAAGATAAACAAAAGACCATCTACCTGAAAAGTGCCCATGCCCACACAGAAGAAGCATACCAGCCAGTGTGACCATGAGGTGTTGAAAGGATTAGGTAGCAGGCATCAAACAGGGAAAAAACATATCATTGTATGTGCACCTTCCCAAGGCGCCCACTGAAGGCATGTAGAAGCATGAACAAGAATGGTGACGAAAGTTGATGGTGCCCAGCTATCAAAAGATATAGCATCTGGGGTCTTAAAGGCTTGAGCACAAACAAGCATCAATCTAGTTCAGAAGCAAGAAAGCCCACCATATAAGAAGTACACTTGCCTGTATGATCATGAGGTATTGAAACAATCAGGTATCAGGCATCAAAGAACAAAAATCAAAATCAGTGAATCAATTGATTCCAGCTGTGATCGCTGAAGACAAATGGATACAGAGGCAAACAGAGTGGAAGAAACAGATGGTGCCTAGCTACCAAATGATAAAGTGTCTGGAGTCTCAAAGTCTTGAAGATAAATGAGTGGCCATTCAACGTAGAAGCAGCAAAGCCCACATGGAAGAAGCACACAAGCCTGTGTGATCAAGAGGGGCCTAAGGGAGCAAGTATCAAGCATCAAGAACAAGAATCACATCATTACAAATGAGGGGAAGAGCAGGGTTGGGGATCTTAGGCCCACTGCTGGGCAATTGGTCACCCCCTTACAGAGGAGTCACGGGGAGGAGACAGACCAGTCAAAGTGCAGTGAAGCAGTTATGATGCATACAACTTTCCTTTAGTTCCTGAAGGCTTCCTCCTCCCAACTACCATGGTCCCAACTCTACCTTACAAATCCAGCTGGACTGGAGAAGGTACACTGGTAGAGAGGGGAGCTGAATATATGGGGAACCCAGGACAGATGAGCCCCTTGGGGCCAGTGATGAGATTGGAGCTACCAGATGGGTGGAGAGAAGGTGAGGTAGAGAGACGGAACCAACTGCAAGGATATACACATAACCTCCTCTCTGGAGTACAGACATCAAAGGGGTGGGCTGGGGGAGAGGTCAGGTAATGTAAGATATGACAGAACAATAATAACTTCTTAAGTATTAAGGGTTGGTGGGGGAGGGAGAACAGGGACAGAGGGGCAAGGATGGTAAGCTGATATCAAGGGCTCAAGTGGAAAAGCAGATATTTGGAAAATGATAACAGCAGCAGACATGTGAAGGTGCTTGGCACAGTATATGTATTTATGTATTGTGAAAAACGATGTACGAGCCCCCAATAAAAATGATTTTTAATTAAAAAAACTGTGGTACATAGATATAACCAAATAATCCACATCTCAAAAAAGCAGTGATGTACACATGAAGCACATCACTGCATGAGAAGAACTTTAGTAAATTATGCTAAGCAAAGTAAGCCAAGTACAAAAGGACAAGCACAACATGAGTCCACTGAGGTAAGTTTAAAAATGTAGAAGGGGCATAATGGGAAAGCTACTCCATGCATAAATTCCTAGGGTGAGATCCAGGTACTTTGACAACTCCCAGACCCAATCCAGGGATGCATATGGCAGCCAACATAAAAGGAGGGGAAAATAAATAAATAAATAAATAAATAAATAAATAAATAATGCAGACAAGGGAACAGGGCACTAATCCACCCAAGGGGGGTATCGTTTATATCTCCACAGGAGAGGAAGAGGGACCAGACTTCAACCCAGTGTACCAAGGCATGAATGCAACATTCCATCATGAAGCAGCATACCAGAAGAGAGGTCTGCAGGGCTAGCCCCTATCCCAACTACGTAGGAACACACACACACACACACACACACACCAGAAAAAAGCACTTCAGAGGACCTCTCTGAAACTGCAGCTTAGGGAGAGGGGGGCTTTTGATTAGGAGCAAATGAAGAGAAAAAGAGGCAGAGTGAAACACTTTTTGGCCCACCAATTCCCAAGGACGATATTTCAGCTCCAAGTAGCCAATGCACAGAGAAAACCATAGGACTGGCCAAACCATGAGATATGGTTGACATAGTGCTACGGTGCATGACACTGGAGACACAGTGTGAAAATTGTGTCTGATTTGACCCAACAACACCAGAGTGAAACACTCAGAGCAAGCAACAAAGCAGCAAGGGGAGCAAAGCAATGAAGTCCCTGAGGAATTCTAAAAATAGACTTTGGGGTCAAGTCATGACACCCCCTCAGACATTACTGGAAAACACTCCTAAATGTCAACAGACAAACCTGGAACTATTTATAGGCTTCTCTTTTTTCACCGTCATTTTTTTTTGTTATTGTTGCTTTTTTTCTTTTGTTATTATATTTTGCTTTGTTTAATTTTAGTACTTTTTATTGTTTCTGCATGTCTATCTTGATAAGATAGGTTGAATAAACAGTCTAGAGGAGAATACAACTGGAATGATGTTTACGGAGGTATATGGGAAAGGGAAAGGCAGGGGAAAGAAAAGGGGATGCCAGCAAACCCAGGGACAAGGGAGCAACAACTGATCTAAAATTGATGGGGTGGGGGCACTTAGGATGCTTTCTGGGGCTTGATCAAGGGCAATGTAGCCGAAAGAAATTACTGAAACTCAAATGAAGGTCAAACATGATAGTGGTAACAAGTGGAAAGTGAAATGAAATAGAGGAAAGAATTAAGAGTCGAGGCACATTTATAGATGTCTAAATACATATGAATACATTTACATATAATGGTATGGAAATATATCTTTGTACATATATTTATTTGTTTAAGGCAGCAGATGGAGATTGGGCCTCCACTCAAGTACTCCCTCACCTCAAGAACATTTTGTTCTAATTATGTGACATTTCTGTGATGCTCACCTTCCCTGATACAATCACTGACAACAAATGGATGCCTAAGCAAATGTGGTGAAGAAAGCTGATGGTGCCTGGCTATCACAAGATATAGCATCTGGGGTCTTAAAGGCTGAAGATAAACAAGGGGTCATCAGCTGAGAAGCAACAAAATCAACATTGAAGAAACACACCAGACTGTGTGATCATATGGATTCAATGGGATAGCATATCAGGAATCAAAGACACAAAACAAAAATCATACCTATGTGAATAAGGGGGAAGGCAGGGTGCAGACCCAAAGCCCATCTGTAGACAATTGGACATTTCTTTACTGAAGGATCACAAGTAAAAGATGAGCCAGTCAGGGTGCGGTATAGCACCAATGAAACACACAACTTTCCTCTAGTTCTTTAATGCTTCCTCAGTCACCGACTGTCACAACCCCTTTTCTACATTACAAGTCTGGCTAGACCAGAACATGCACACTAGTAAGGATAAGAGCTCAAAAAACAGGCAATCCAGGACAGATAAACCCCTCAGAACCAATAATGAGAGTAATGATCCCAGGAGGATAAGAGGAAAGTGGGGGGAATCGATCAAAATGATCAACATATAGCCCACTCCCAGGTGCATGGATAACAGAAAAGTGGGTGAAAGGACACAGCAGTGTAAGACATGAACAAGTATTTTACAAATTATAAAGGGTTCATGAGGGAGGATGAGTGGGAAAATGGGATGATACCAGGAACTCAAGTATAAAGGAAATGTTTTGAAAATGATGATGATAATATATGTACAAATGTGTTTGACACAGTTAATAGGTGGGTGTATTGTGATAAGAGCTGTAACAACTCCCAGTAAGATGACTTTAAGCTAAAATGAACAGAAGACACTATATACAGCACACATATTATACAAACTGCTGAGATCTTAAGGAACACTTTGATTTCCTCTGTACAGGTACTGACTGAAGATGACTGGGAAGCATAAGGTGACTTGTTTTTCTTCTGATATGGCAGTAGGGCTGCAGAAGTGTTAGTGCTGGACTGGGATACAGTAAGGGCTACAAATAAATAAAGCTTAATCAAACACTGCCTGAGAATAAAGGACAAAGAAAAAGAGTAGCTGTTCATTTTCAGATCCTCCCAGCCACCTGATCTTTAAGTCAAGTAAAATGCCTTTCTATTCCCACTCATGGTTTTCTGTTGTCAATACAGAAGATTAATTTACAAGTCCCTTTTCAGCCAGAACACTTACATACATTTTCCCATTATCAAATGAAATGCTAGCCTAACATAGAAAGGAGGTCTCTTTCCAGCAGTGGTATTAGGCACTCTAGCATGTACAAAAATAAATACATTAAGATATTTTCAAGCATGGAGCAGAGCAATGGCTATAATAGATATCTCTGTTTTTCCCCAAGACCCCTACAATGTTGAGACAGAGTCCTCTTTCTGAGGCAGTACAGATTATGTGACTTTGATATCTAACAGAAAATTGTGTCTTTTCCCTCCTAATCCAGCATCTCAATCCTTATCTAAATATAAGTGCCTTCATTCAAGAGTAAGTAAAGGTTCTAAAAGGTCCATAGAGTCTTCCTATTTGGGATGTGACTATGTAAAATTGATGTAAACAGATCATACATTCTCTTGCGACCTTAACTTTTTATTTTTAAAATTGCAAAGTTCAGTTGTTATGAATGTGATATGTGATATTTGAATGTGATATCAAACTAGGTTAATTCTCTGAATGAGGCCGGTCAAAGGGAGTAAAGTCCTGTATGGTGGCTTTGATCAGACTGAGATAATTTCCTTGCCCAATCAGATGACTGACATCCTGCCCCACTATGAGTATGCATAGGAGAAACCATCAGGAGAATAGGGTGGTGATTTTCAGGTCAGATCAGTGCTAAGTGTGTTCCTCCTTTTCACAGGGAATCAACAGTATCACAGAGTTGATGGAAAGTACAGAGAAGGTGGTGTGAAGGCCCCCGGGGCTCAGGGATACCTGAGAGTTCTCTCAAATCTACAAGATCTTGGTGTTGTTCTAAAACAGCCAGAATTTTCTTACTATTACCCTTTTTAATAGTCTGGGTACACACCTTATGCGTCTGCTAGATCTCTTTATCTCAATATAGCACCATAGAAGCTTCAACATAGTACTTTTGACGGCATTTTGCAAACCAAGAACAAGGCAGATGCAATGGTCATGTAGTGTTATAATTTAGAGATCCACCAGGTGGCCACCTTTCATCATCTCACAATTTATATTGAGACCAGGTCTTACTATACAAAAAGATTAACATTTTCAGTTTCATAACTTATTGTGGCAGTTACATAATCTCCTGTCAATTTGTGAAGGGGTGAAGTCTAGCCTAGCAATCAGGTCAGAGCCAATGAGGCCTCTCAATGGGCATGGCCTTCTACTGAGGATTCTGAGAACTTCTATCTAACTCACTAGAGGTCAGATTACACACAGACGCTCTGCTTCATCTTCCTGTTGACAAGCCATAAGGAGGTAGGCTGATTGAGTCAGAGCCCTGGAGCTGGAGAAGCCACATGGAGACCCATGCCAGCACTGAGATGCCTCCACCGCCACTGGATCCACAAGACTGGCCTGTGATATTACTGCATCATTGCATGTGTTGCATGAGTTAGAAAAAGGAATTGAGGAATTGTAGATTGGTATGTGACATATGGGCTAATATTGGACTTATGGACTTGATCTGTACTGGTCTGAGATGTTTTCTTAATATTCAATTGCTCTTTTATATAAAGTTTTCTCTTACACATACCAGTGTCTCTGGATTTGTTCCTCTAGTCACCCTGACTAATATACCTATGTTATGAAATAACTATGTTATTAATATCATCTAGAGGTGGACATGCAGTAACATTTTTAAGACACTCAGAATTGCCATTGTATCAACAAAACAAGGAGATGACAACTACCTTAAAACCTTACTCACTGCTATGGAGTCAATGTACTCATAATGACCCTCTAGGACAGGGTAGAACTAACCCTGTGATTTTCCAAGAGTCTAACTCTTTATGGGAGTAGAAAACTTTAGTTTTATCCTACTGACCAATTGGTGGTTTTGAATTGATGAACTTGTAGCTAGCAGTTCAATGAAGCCACTACACCAACAGGGCTCCTTTTAGGTGAACTAATTTTTGCAGCTGACTAGTGATCAAATTGCTGACCACTCTAAACCAGAAGATAGGGAGATCTGGAATCTACTCAAAACAGACACAAGGATTTATATGCTTTTAGATTTTAATCAAAGTCAATTTAAGAAAAAAAATTAAAGTCGATTTAAGGTCACTAAAACCTAGGATATCGAGTTTTATGATTTTGTTTCATTTTCATGACTTTAAATTTTCTAAGATTCTGATTATTTATTCATATCTGCAGCTGTTTTATCTATTTTTGAGCAAGAGAAAGTCCTAAAAGCTTATTTTCCATCTACATCATTAAGGTTGACTAAATTTTAAGGTGACAGTTCTTCCCCAGTTACACACTGTGGGGCTCATTTTCACATACAATATGAAATACTATTCTGCTGCTATTCATCATGTTTTCAGTAGTTGATCTTTCAGAAGTGGGCTGGCTCTTCCTTCTTCCAAGTGTGTTTTATTGTGACAGTTTGCCTGAAATCTGCCCACCCCAAGTTACCCTACTGGTATTTGAAATACCTCTGGCAATGAGGCACCATGACATGAAAAAGAATAGCCTAAAGGTTGGAGCCTAAAGTATTGCCAAGAGATTGTCAATCAAAGTACCAATCAGCTGGGGGAGGGGCCAACATCCCACACCCACAGGGATAAATACAAGAAGGGAGGAAGAGGAAGAGTCCTGAACAATACTTGTGAGATTTTGTAGAAGTGGCGGGATTTGTTTCTTATTCTAGTGTTGTTAATGATATGGGCTCCTTATGTGCCCTTAATAGTTCAGTTTTTGTTTGTGGCAGCAATAGGGCTTTTACCCAGTTATCCAGCATTTGGACAGAATTATGTGTGCTAGCCTTTCTCCATCCAGACATAGATATTATTCCTGGAAACGAACCTGTCCCTATCCCTGCTATTGATTACATGGCAGGAAGAGCTAAAGGGCAGTGCAACTAGGTGACCTATTTGTAAGATTAGGGACAGGTACTGCAGTGGCCTTTGGAACTGCAACATACCAAGTTATCTAGGCAGCTAATCTTGGATATGCAGGCCTCATTAGGCACTACACAAGATTTGCAAGAACAGGTAGATTCTTTAGCAGAAGTAGTATTACAAAATAGAAGAGGTTTAGACTTACTTGCTGCAGAGCAGGGAGGTATTTGTTTGGCTTTACAGGAAAGATGCTGTCTTTATGCCAACAAATCTGGAATCATAAGGGACAAAATCAAGTGGCTGCAAGAAGACTCGGAGAAGAGA
>PVJH01029233.1:0-26304 GCA_004026705.1 Nesogale talazaci
CCTCACTGCTCTGCAGAACCTCAGAGTCTGGAAGGCATCTGGCTGCCCTGGGCGGAAGGCAGGTCAGCACTCCTGGGGGCTCTGGGAGGCCATGTTCTTGGCTGTCTGCTTGGCTAGCCAGTACTTGTATCTTTTGGTCTTAGGCCTCTCAAAGTTCACCACGGACATCGGCACCCTCACAGTGTCAAGTCCGTTCACCTGTAGACAAAAAACACCAGAGGCCAATGAACGCAGGAGGTCACCCCCTGCCGCCCTGGACTTCGCCCCATCAGAAAGGGAGGCAGCAGGTGTGACAACTCACCGTTACCTCACACCAGTACTCGCCCCACCGTGTGATGGACTCTTCTGGTAACTTGATTGCATGAGGCGCTACCACAACACCAAGCTGCAAGAAGCCGGGGCAGAACAAACCCGTGTTTTCATGGCTGCCCCTCTACCACCACCAGAAAGCATGCTCTCCAATGTCACTCCCCTGGGGAGCTGACCCACACATAGGCTGACAAGATGGTAGGGAGAAGTCAATTCTTAGAGCAAAACAGGATTTAACACCCCAACAGCTTGGTCCACAAAAGTAAACATTCTCCAGTAATCATTCACATCTCCACAGTATTCCCCCCTTCCCCCCATCTGAGAGGAAATAAATGAAACAGACCAATCTTTGTCAGTCTTCTAATTCTATGTGACTGAGCTTGGTCTCCGGCCCTTTCCCTCCCACACCCTACAAACCAAGGGAGACGATGACAAACTCCAGCTGGATAGTTCTTTACAGCCTTTACTATCAAAGAAGCAGATTCTGAGAGTTGTTCCCCCCACCCGCGACATTTGGGGGAATACTCACATTCCTGTTGAAGTGGCGGGCCACAATTTCTGGGTTCAGCTCCCACTTCACATTGTTCTTCATCCCTACTTCCAAGTGACAGGTTTTCAGAAACTTCACCGTCTGTGGGAAATCACAGCTGGGTTAGAGGTGGAATCAGAGAAGAAAACATGTCGGCAAAGGCACAAGGTCTAGGGCTGAGCCCCGGTGGCATAGTGGTTGTGCGTGGGACTGCGGCCCACTGGGACAGAGGTTCAATTCCAGCAGTGGGGCTGGGCCTCCTACTCCTACCACTGAGAGCAGTGATGCCCCCCCCCCCCCCAAAAAAAAAAAAAAGGCACAAGGTCTGAGAGTTTGAGAAAAGGGCATCCACTTCTGCCAACAACCCAGACAGGTGAGAAATGATTAGGAAGCCTACATTCTGATCTCAAGGCTGGTATCATGGGGAAATGCACTGATAACTTGGCTGATCTAAAGCAAGCAGAGGATAATCAATGGAGGCCCATTGGTGTATCTCAGGATGAATGACTTTACTTTTGGGGGGGAGGGTAGGGGAGTGGAGAGCAGGAAGTTCAACTGGCTGGTGGGCACAGCGAAGGCTCCCGAGGCCTTCATGAACACAGGGCCTGCCGCTTGCCCAAGGGGCCAAGACTAGGGATGTAACTAACTACAGCCGTCTGGGATGAGGCGCTTCTCGGGCACCATGCCCTCCAACTCATCGGCATTGCACACGGTGAAGCCCGTGGCGTCAGCATACGAGAACGTGGGCCCCTGTGAGGTCTCAGTCACATGCTCCTTGGCCTCATGTGGGGTGCGGGAGGACATGAAGAGCTGGCCATTGCAGACTTCCACCACCACGCCTTGGGGTTTCCCCAAACACCTCGCAGGAGGCTAGGTTAGGGACGGCAGAAATTAGCTGGGTCCGAGCCATCCGAGTGCAGCCAAGGGTTGTCTCCCGGGTCCCTTGGTGCAGCCGGTACATGCCAACAGGCTGCCAACACGACCGAGGAGGCTGCTGTGCGCAGACATTGCACACCGGCCCCCACGGGGATCGGCTTAATTGGCTGCACTTTTTTTGGTTTCTGTGGGCATCACTGCCTCTGGTGGTCGTGGGCGCTACCCAGTGCCGCTCCTGAGAGCCGCCGCTGGATTTGAACCGCCAAGCCCACGGGCCGCAGTCCCGCACTCAACCACTTACGCCACCGGGGCTCAGCCCTATTGGCTGCACTTTGGTAGATTATTTAAACCAATACTTCTGGCCCTTCAACGCTTCCCCAACTCTATTAGGAGTTCTCCTTGCTTACAGGCTATAAAGACACACTAAACAAGCACTCGAGATGTTTTGGAACTCTATTCCCACTCCGTTTTCAAATATACTAGTTCAGTTGTCTGTGCTAACTGGATGATAGGGCCATCCTTTAGACAACATTTTGTCACAGTGTGGGGAAGGTTCACGTTTCACAAAGCACAAACCATCGACACACATTCTGGGGAACCCCTCAATCTAGTAGCACCCTGCCCCCACCCACCCCAGGTGCCCGCCCTGTTTGCCCCCTGAACGGTGTTTTGGGGATACCGCCGCTCTTCCCATCTCACATGGTTTCTTAGGGAGGCATCACTGCTCTCCAGCGATGGGAGGAGGCCCAGCCCCACTGCTGGAATTGAACCTCCGTCCCAGTGGGCCGCAGTCCTGCGCACAATCACTACGCCACCGGGGCTCAGCCCCCCATCTCACATGTCTAACTAGTCTAAGGAGCACCTTTCTCCCAGCAGGAACTTTCATTTTGTGTGCTTGTTTATACTTGACTGAACGGTAATCTAGTTATAGGACTGGGGTCAGTCTCAGGTTTGAAGAGTGTCTGTGAGTTAAGTCTCGGGGAAGGGGGGTGAGGTAAGGGTGGTTTCCACCACAGACTAATATATTTTCTATGCCAAAATATAACAAAGTTTTAATTTACGTCTTTTCTCCTTAAGAATATCTTTCCCACTTTCTTAATCGGTTTCCTGATTTAAAGCTTAATTCAATTTCTTGTTACACCGGATCACCTAGTCTAATATGGCCCTATTACTTTAACAACTCAACTGCCTTGAGTGTACTGCTCTCTCTACCCATCTGCTATTTCCCCCTTATTTTTTTGGTTGTATCTCAGAGGATAGAACCCTCATCTCATTTGTTCATGGGCTCTTTAGTATCCAAAAGACTAGGTCCATGCTCAGGTCAGGGTCTGCTGGAAGTCTCCACACGGTTACAGCGCCCAACACTTCGTCGCTCTCTTTTTGAGGAGACTTTCAGAAAGCCTGGGGACCCTGTGTGTGAGTAGGAAGGATTGTCTGTTTCCATACTCACCGCCTCACCTGCCCTGGTCTGGAGTTTCTCCAATTTTCCTTCTTGTCTCAGCTGGAAAAGAAGGTGAAAGTTGAAAAACAAGCTCCTGGTGATCACTGTCACGCACGCTTAAGTGGACTGGGTATGGCTGGGCTTTGCAGGTCTGGTCTTCCAGTCCCTGCTTCATTTGCAAATCAAACATAAAACCCAAACCATCTTTCCTTAGTCTTCTGAGCTCCTCTTGCCTGCCTTTGGGCCTACCAATTTCTCTTCCTCAAAGAGCTTCCGGTTTTCAGGGGATGCATACACAGCCAGTCCTTGAGGAAAGAGTCGATTACGGGCCACGGATTTCTTGACGGACACCAGGTCACCCCGCACTCCAAGTTCTGCCAAGGAGAAGAAGAGAGACACTGGGTGAGGAAACCTACCCAGGAACCCTGTAGCGTTTGATGACAATGCGGGGCAGGAATGGAGACCCGGACCCAGGACATGCGGTGGACCACCAGCGACGGGCTGACCCCTCTGTGCTGGTGTGGCGCCCATGGCCGCCCTGCAAGGTCTTTCATTTTCTCTGCTGGCTGGGGCAGGGCTAGTAAGCACATATGCACTGCCTCAAAGTAAACAAGGCACTATGCACCAGGTTCTCCTAACCAACTGTCTAACAGGAGCCTCAAGGTTTTTGTCCTTGGGAAGGTGCACAGCGCCCTCTGTCAGGCCCTGCTCCCCGAATTGCATCCAAGACATCGTGGGCAGGCCAGATCGCCCCTCCTGGTATCCATGGAAACAGTCCACGGCCCTCAAGTCTCTGTTAACTCCTTCGGGGCCAACAGAGTCCGCCAAGCACGACTTTATTAGAAGAAAGTGCCACTGCACGTCCACAGGAACAACATTGAGGCGACCTCTCATTTATTCACAACCTGATTTTGAAACTGCTTATCCGCTCTGCAGGCCGAGGCCACGAGAACTTGGTCATCGGCGGCCCGGCCAGCCCATTCGTCCTCTCTGCGCTCCTGTCCCGTGTTTCGGTGTAAAAGGCCAACGCCAGTGCTTCCTGTTCCCACAATCGAAGCAGGTTGTCCCCCAGGGCAGGACAGGGCGGCGGCACAGGGTGCTCCACGCAGGGCCGGCCGGGGCCTTACCCTCCACCGACTGCGTCAGGAAGAGCTCCAGGTTCTCTTTGGGCCGGTGTTTGGTGTCTTCCACCAGCTGGTAGACGCGGTGTCGCCGGTGCAGGCGCGGCTTCCTGCCCTCCCCGGCCAGCGGCACCTTCCAGCAGCGCTCCACGATGACGGTGCCCTGGAGCCCCGGGAGACCGCGGTCAGCGCGTGCCCGCTGGGGCTGCCCGTCCCCCCCCCCGCCCCCGTCCCCCCGGCCTCGGCCCGCCCGGAGAAACTCCCCCCCCGCCGCCCGGCGCCGGCCCTCACCCGCCCGAGCGAGAGACGGAGCTCGCGCTCCGGGGCCCGGGGCCCCGCTCCCACGCGTGGCCGGAGCAGCTCGCCGACTCCCGCCCGCAGCAGAGCGCCGCCCCGGGCCGCCCAGGCGGCCGCCATGCTCGCGAGCTCCGAGGCCCGGCGGAGGAAGGACCCCGGCGCGGCGGCAGGAAAGGCCCGGCCGGGCTGCCCGCCGCGCGCCTGAGCGGCGGTGCGCGCGCCGGGCCGGGCCTGGCGCGGGGCGGGCGCGGCGCTGCGTGGGGGGCGGGGCGGGCGCGGCGCTGCGTGGGGGGCGGGGCGGGCGCGGCGCTGCGTGGGGCGCGGTGGCTCCGCCCTCTCGGCTGGGCTTGTCCGCGGGGCTCCGGTTCCGTCGCTTCCCGTGCGGACGCGCTGATGACGGACTGAGAAGAGGCTGATTCCGCCCATTAAAAAAGATCTCGGGGCTGAGCCCCGGTGGCGGAGTGGTTGTGCGCGGGACTGCGGCCCACTGGGATGGAGGTTCAATTCCAGCAGCGTCTCCACAGGAGCAAAGGCTGGGCCTCCTACTCCCACCACCAGAGGGCAGGGATGCCTAAAAACAAAACCCCCCAAAAAGCAAAAAAGATCTCGGGCTGAGGAAGCCCCGGTGGCGCAGTGGTTGAGTGCGGGACTGCGGCCCACGGGCTTGGCGGTTCAAATCCAGCGGCAGCTCTCCAGGAGCAAGGCTGGACCTCTCACTCCCACCAGGGCAGTGATGCGCCCCCCCCCCCCCCAAAAAAAAAAAAAAAAAGAAAAGAAAGAAAATCTCCAGGCTACCCAAACTCGGTGGAAGGGTCTCCCGTCCCTGGAGAACCAGTGTAACCCTTAGTGCATGCGCTGCAGCGGTGCAGCAAGTACTTAAAGAAGAATTCGAAATCACAAAGGATGGAAGGCCTTAGGAAGAGGACACCTGGGGCCCAGATCATTCCCTCGCCTATCTCAGTATAGACGAGAAGCACAACCTTGTCACCTTGTCCACGAGACTGCTGCGATGATTCTGTTCCAGTGACCCTGCGCCCCCTTCCATGTGATCCTGCTCTGGTTTCCCTCCTACTAGGTCCTAACACAGTAAATGACTTACTTATGGCTCAGGTGTGGTCTCTCACTGTTAGAAGTTCCCCGCGGGCGGCTGACTTCACTTCGGAATCTTCACAGCAGCGGATGGCAGGCCTTTCTTGGAAGACACAGGGTAGGTTGGAACCTACAGCCTTTAGGCTAGATGCTGAGAACAAACGGCCCTGGAGGGGCTATTGGCGCATCGTAGGCTCTCAAAAATTGCTGTTGAATAGATGGCAGGATGAACATGCAGAGGTCTCAAACTAATGGGCACCAGAACCAAATCTTTCTCACAATACTTAAAAAAAACAACAAAAAACCAAATAGCTTTTAGTTTTTGAATTAGTAACTTGTGTATGTATGTATATATATGTATATATATAGTATACGTGCTGCACATATATTATTTTTTTTAATGGTGGAATTCACCACATACACAAATCTTTCCAAAAAGCCAGAGGCTAGGCAGGTGTTGAGTTGGGTGAAGGGGAAGGTAATACCTATGAGATGGTAAAGAGATGCCCCTCCACACCCTCCACCCCAGCAGAAGAATTCACTTCAGAGGACAGCGCTGAAGCTCGGGGTAGAGGGACATGTCTGACCAAAGCACACGGGAGCAAATGAAGGGGGAGGAAGACAGAGTGGAGGGCATCCTGGCCCCCCAAGTTGGGAGGACAATATCCCCCTCAGAACAGCCAATGCACAGAGAGGGCCAGATGGCCGGCTCCTATGAGACACGACGCCCCTTGCTGACCCAAGGCCCTAGGGGAACAACACTGGAGACCGTGTCGGGATTGCACCCGGTCTGATCCTACCACACAGAGGAAAACACTCAGGGCGTGCAGCAGAGCAGCTGGGGGAGAAGAGCTTGGAGCTCCTGAGGGAGTGCCAAGGATAGACTCGGCCAGGGCGTGCAACCTTATCAGACTCCACTGGAGGTCATTCCTAGAGGTCAACAAACAGACCTTGAACTATTTACAGGTTTGGTTTTATTATTATTTATAATTTCTGAACATTGTTTTTTCTGGCTGTAGTCGTTTCATGTTCTTTTGTTGCTTCATCTTGCTATGTCTTTTTTTTGGGGGGGGCATCACTACTCTCCAGCGGTGGGAGTAGGAGGCCCAGCCCCACTGCTGGAATTGAACCTCCGTCCCAGTGGGCCGCAGTCCTGCGCACAACCACTACGCCACCGGGGTTCAGCCCCTGTCTTTTTTTTTTTTTGTCCATATTGTTATCTCTGCAGGTCTATCTAGATAAGATAGGCTGGATGATCAGTCTGGAGGAGAAAATGATGGGTCCAATGGTCTGAGAGGGTATGGGAAAAGGGGAGGTGGGGGAAGGAGGTGGTGTTGACCAACCCAGGGACAAGGGAACAACAAGTGATCCAAAATCAGTGGCGAGGAGGGTGTGAGAAGCCTGATAATGATTGATAAAGGGTAGGATAACCAAGAGAAATTACTGAAACCCAAATGAAGGCTGAGCATGATAGTGGGACCAGAAGGAAGTAAAAGGAAATAGAGGAAAGAAATAGGATGCAAAGGGCATTTTTTTTTTTTGTGGGCATCACTGCTCTCTGGCAGTGGGAGTAGGAGGCCCAGCCCCACTGCTGGAATTGAACCTCCGTCCCAGGCAAAGGGCATTTTATAGAAGTATAAATACAGGCATGTACATAGGTAAATATATTTATATATGATGTTGGGGAAATAGATTTGTGTGCACATATTTACAGGTTCAGTATTAAGGCAGCAGATTGACATTAGGCCTCCACTCAAATATTCTCTCAGTGCAAGAACTTTGTTCTATTAAATTAGCATTCCATGATGCTCACCTTCCCTACATGATTGCTGATGACAAAAATGTGCATAGGCAAACGTGGTGAAAAAAAGCTGATGGTAAACAAGTGGCCATCTAGCTCAGAAGCAACAAAGCCCACTAGAAGAAGCACACCATCCTGTGTGAGCACATGGTGTTAAAGGGATCAGGCATCAAAGAAATTAAAATTTTATTATTGTAAATGAGGGGAAGTACAAGTTAGTGACCCACAGCCCATCTGTAGGTAACAGACTTCCCCTTACATAGGGGTCTCAGGGAGGAGACAAACCAGTCAGGGTGCAGTGTATCAATGATGACACATACAACTTTCCTTTAGTTCTTCGATGCTTCCTCCCCACTATTATGATCCCAATTCTACCTTATAAATTCGACTAGACCAGAGCATGTACACTGGTACAGATAGGAGCCAGAAACACAGGGAATCCAGGACAGAAGATTCCTTCAGGACCAGTGGTGAGAGTGGCAATACTGGGGGGGGGGGTGAAGAGAAGATGGGATAAAAGGGGGGAACCCATTATAAGGATCTGCATATAACCTCTTCCCTGAAAAAATGGGAGAAGGGAGACATTGGAAAGTGTAAGGTGTGACAAAATAATAATTTATAAATTATCAAGGTTTTATAAGGAAGCGGGGCAGGGAGGGAGGGGGAAAAATGAGCCATGCCAAGGGCTCAAATAGAAAGCAAATGTTATGAGAATGATGAAGGTGACGGATGTACACATGTGCTTGACACACAAAGGACTTGTGTGAATTGTGATGAGTTGTATGAGCTCCCAATAGAAGGATTTGAAAATAAAATGGTGAAGAAAAAGATGGAAAAGAAGAAAAAGGTGGGGGGAGTAGGGAACAGGGTAAACTATTTGGAGGTTTGTCAAGTTAAGTTGTTGAATATTAAATGTAACCCCTCACCTAATTTCACAATTTAAAAAATATTAGGAGCAAAAGACGTTAGGGACAAACTCCACCTACGTATGTCACAGTGATGCGGGGCCCTGGTGGTGTCGTGAGTGACTGGGTGGGGGCAGGCTGCTCACTGCAGGGCCAGCAGTTTGAAGCCACTGACTGCATCTCCGGAGTCAGGTGAAGCTGTCTTCTCCCGGGGAGACTGACAGCCTGGGAACACCAAAGGGGAGTTCTCCCCTGTCCCCTAGGGTGGCTGTTTAGAATTGCCTTGATGGCAGTTTGTCCTTGTTGAGGTGTTTATCACAGGAGGAGGCTGGGTGACATTGTGGGTTAAAAAATTTATATAGTGGGCTGCAGTCCCGCAACCACTATGCCACCGGGGCTCAGCCACTAGGTTGGCGGTTCAAATCCAGCAGCAGCAGTTCTCCAGGAGCAAGGCTGAGCCTCCTACTTCCACCAGAGGGCAGTGATGCCCACAAAAAGCACCAACCAAACAAAAAATTTATATCCCGTTTCAGTGGAACTATCTTATGCTCTGGTACCGCCAGGTCTGCATTCGTTCATGGGAGGAGCTGGGTGGCACTGGGTTGTGCCAGCGTTGAGACAGGCACGTTTCCATTTTGCGCCCCCCACGCCCTGACTCCGCAGCTGCCGTGGTTTCCATGACCTGTCCAGGTGCCTGCAGGATTCGGTTTGGAGCGTCTACCCTTCAGGACAGTGGAGAAAGCCCCCTGCTGGGTTAAGGACCCTCAGGGCCTTTGAAGCCCCCTGCAGCATGGGACCCAGGCATTCGTGGACAGGCCGCGGGAAAGGGTGACTGGGGTCGGGTCCCAGGCTCAGGGCTCCGTCCTGACTGCTGGTACAGATGTCTGAACCGTGCTACTCCAGCTGGACATCCGGGCTGTGGGTGAGGGGCTCGGGTAGTGGAGGGGCAGGGTGAACCCTGAGAGAGACTTAAGGGCTGACCCCTTGTCCATGTCACAGTGACCACCAGGTCACAATCGCACCTGACTGCTGGAACCCTGGCCTCGCCCCGCTGCAGCTCACTTTGCCCCGGGGAGGCACTGAATTGAGAAGCTGCCTTGTAACAGGTCCCGCCCCCCTGTTTACTCCCTTTCTTATACCAAGAGGGGGAGAACACGGAACTACAGATACCCGATTTGGTCCCCGTTCGCCTATTACCTTTACTGTTACAAATACCGGATCACCCGCCGGGAGAAGATGCTGCCTTGTTGTTGTAAGAGGTACTCGTGGATGGATAGTGTAAGGGGAGACAAGGAAGCGGAAGACCTTCCTAAGCAGCAGGAGATGGTGCAACGCCTTTTGCATTTTGTCCATCTATTTTGCCTGCAAAAGGGTCTCCCCTGATACCGAAGAAGATCGTGTCAGAGGGTGGTGGTGGGGAACCAGACCTCAGCCTAACGCGGGTCTCGTCTTCTCTCGACCAGCATCACTTACAAGGAGCAGGAGGACCTGACCCTCCGGCCCCGTTCCTGCCTTCAGTGCTCCTGAGTCCCTAGTAGGCCTTCAGGTGGGCAGAAGCACTGATCAGGGGGACCACAGTCAGCTGAAAGAACTGTACTCGGTACGTGGATGGTGGGCTGGGACTGGGACGGGGCAAGCTCCTGGTCCAGGTCATCCTGTAAGTGCTGGAACTTGCCGAGACTGCACTGTTTTTCTGGTTCTCACAAGCCTGCCTCCTTTCTCACCAGCCTTACCCTGCTTACGGAGCAGTCTTGCCATCATTTGATCGCTTTCTCTGTGTGGTCAAGTTTTCCTTTTCTGACAGGTTCCTGCCGTACACAGATCCCAGCATTTTCAGATTTTACTCTACAACGAGACCTGCAGAGGAGGGCTATTAACAGCTTGAAAAAAAATGAAATATCAAAAATTAAGACCAGGTGGAATCTTGGACTATATGACTAGGAGTCTTTGGTCAAGACCAAACTCAACCCATCACTGTCCATCAATTCTGACCCACATGACCGAGTAGGGCAGGGTAGAACTGCCCTAAGGGTTGGCCAGGCTGTCGTCTTAACAGCAGACTGCCAGTGGGCAGCTGGTGGGCTTTTTCTGGTGACATTCACATGCTTGACCCCTGTACCACCAATGCAACCAGTGTTCCCAAGGAAGGCCACATAGCTGGTGCTCAAAATCAGGATGGGAGGGCTGAGCCCCGGTGGCGCAGTAGTTGTGTGCGGGACTGCGGCCCACTGGGTTGGAGGTTCAATTCCAGCAGTGGGCCTGCGCCTCCTATTCCCACCACCGGAGAGCAATGATGCCCAAAAACAAACAAAAAAGAGGTGGAAAAAAAATCAGGATGGGAAAAGAAGGGAAATAGAGTTGTGTATTAAGACTTCTAGGGCTGAGCCCCAGGGGCATAGTGGTTGTGTGCGGGACTGCAGCCCCCTGGGTTGGCGGTTCAAATCCAGCAGCAGCTCTCCAGGAGCAAGGCTGGGCTTCCTACTCCCATCAGAGGGCAATGATGCCCCCCTCCAAAAAAAAGACTTCTACACCCCAAACCTATCTCTAAGAGAACTGACAGTCCCTCTCAGAAAGATCACATGGAAGGGATGATAAATCCAGGATGCAGTCTAGCACTGATGAAGCACACAGCCATCCTCTAGTTCTTTATTATTTCCTCCCCTTACTATCATGGTTTTTGTTAGATGTGTGTAAGTTCATTTGTATGTTTAAGATCTTTTGATACATGAAAGTCAAGATAGATAACCCTTCAGAAACAGTAAGGGGGGTAAAGATTCCCAGAGGAAGTGAGAAGAGAGGAGGGAGGGAGAGAATAGGAAGCTGATAGCACTGATGACTGTACAACCCAACTCGATGGAATCAAACAGAATTTTACATGGGTGGATATACTGGATGTGTAAGATATGGCGAAATAAATAAGGGCTCCTGTGGTGTAGGGTGGGGGAGGGAGGGGGTAAAAGGGAACTGATCACAAGGAATTCAAGAAAGAAAGAAAATGTCTTGAAACTGATTGTGGTAGCAATTGTACACTACTGCTTGAGGTGATGGAACTACAGTGTTATGATACCTGTAAGAGCACCCGATAAAAGGATTTAACCAGAGCAAACCACTTCAGAACATTGTCATGCTCACGTGAAGCCGGGACTAGAACCCCTGCTTGTTCTTGTGTTTTATTTCAGTGAGACACATGGCTTTGCCTTTCACATGCTCCAGGTGCACAGGGGAGAATTTAGAAGGAAAATCCAGAGGAAATGGATAGTGCAGCCTCAGGGCAGGCACCCCTGGGGTGGGATGAGCAGGCAGGCAGTCATACTGCAGCCCCTCTGTTCTAGGTGGAGTCTGGTGTCAAGGATCCACAGCAGAGGGCGGTTCGGTCTCAGGGTTCAGTACCTTGTGAGTCTCTGAGATGGTCCTAGGCTGCCCATCACCCCTCCCTCCTCTACATACCCATACGTACACACACGGACACCTCTAGTCCCCCAAGCTCTCTCTGCCAGAGGCCCCATTCTGAGGACTAGATGGACAGAGATTGTTGCTCTCTCATTTACCCCTCACCTCTTCTAGGCTGGGAACCTGACGGTGCTAACTCCTGACCCCCTGCTCCACCAGGACCCAGTGCAGTTAGACTTCCACTTCCGTCTTACCCCCCAGACCTCTGCCCACTGGCACGGCCTTCTCTGTGATCATCGACTCTTCCTGGATATCCCCTATCGGGCCTTGGATCAAGGCAGCCGGGAAAGGTGACGGAGCCTGGGGATGGGAGAGGAGGGTAGGGGCTCCCCTCCGGTCACATGGCCGTCAGGTAGCGGGTGCGGTGACCAGGACATGTACAAGTCGCCTGGCCTGCGGTCACACCTGTGAACCGAACTGGGCTCTGGGCTCTGGGTTCATGGGGATGCGGCTTGAGGGAGGTTGCCGGACTGTGTTTAGAGGCGCAAGATGGGGAATTCATACACCTGTGAGAACCGCAGGCCCCTTTCTGCCAGCCTCTGAAGCCTCGCCCCACCCCACCCCACCCCACCCTGTCAGTCCCATACTGTGTGACCCCTGGGCTTCAGAGAAAAATCCACCAAAGCTAGTTTGGCAACACCCAGTACCTTCCTTTGGCTGAGGTGGAAAGAAAAGCGGATGCGCAGGTCAGGTTTCTGATGCTCACCGGGGTGGATTCTGGGCTGGCTGGCCATGCCCTTAACGGTTGCTTTCCTCTGGCCCCCAGCTTGACAGCCACACTGGAGTACGTGGAGGAAAAGACCGATGTGGACTCTGTGTTTGTGAACTTCAAGACCGATCGCAATGACAGAGGTATCTGCTCAGTGCCCCCCTCTCTCAGCAAGGGCGCCCCAGGGGGCACTGGAGGGGCGGGGCCACAGCTGGAGCCCCAGGCTGCCCGTGAGGGGCCGCGGGGGAGCTGAGCCGCCACCTCGGGGTGGCTGGCAGGGCTTCTCAACCTTGCTAGTACCCTATCGGTCTTTAAGGGGCGGGTTTCAGCAGAGATGGAGGAGCAGGGCTCGCTGACAATGCCGGTAACTTCTCGCTTCCTTCCACAGGTGGCCTCCTGCGGGCCTTCAGCTACATGGGCTTCCAGGTGGTCAGGCCCGACCACCCTGCCCTCCCTCCCTGGGACAATGCCATCTTCATGGTGTACCCCCTTGAAAGGGACCATGGCCACCCGCCCCGCGAGGCTGCCCGGGTAGAGAGGGGCGGGCAGCCTGGAGGTGGGAACCCAGCAGGCAGCATGTGACCCGGGCCCCCTCCTCGTCTAGGAATAAAGGGTAGTGCAAGCCTCCAGTGTGGATTCTTGGGGGGGCGGGGGGGGGAAGAGGAGGGGCGGCAGTTCACTCGACTAGTACGGAAACCAAACGGAGCAGAGCTGGGTTTCTTGGAGGAACCCTAAATGACTGGTCGCCTGAGGCTCCGCCCCAAAGCTGCTTGCCCTTTTCACGGCCCGGCCCTGGCCCTGCGTTACGGGGTTCACGCAGACCAAGGCCTTGGGGCGCTCGCTCCGGCGGAGACAAGGGTCCTGCTCACGGCTCCCTGGGTCCCTCAGTTGGTCTTTTATTTTGGGGGGGAGGGGCATCACTGCCCTCAGGCGGTGGGAGTAGGAGGCCCAGCCTTTGCTCCGTGGAGCTGGAATCGAACCTCCATCCCAGTGGGTCACAGTCCCGCGCACAACCACTACGCCACCCGGGCTCAGGCACCCCCCCCCCCCCCAGTCGGTTTAAGGGGCGGGTTTCAGCAGAGCCAGAGTGGGTGGAGCGGGGAAAGGGAGGGCTCTGCCTGGGGGATGGCCGTAGAAAGGCTGCCCGGACTGAGGACCGTGTGGGATCGCAGCCTGCGCACGGCTTGCAGGGCGGCTGGAATCCCAGCACTGTGCGCTTCTGGAAACTCGGGACAGCCCCACCGATTGCTGCGAGATCACCCATGCTACTTCACCACAGACGGTCTGCTGCTTGGTAGAGGTTTTTGGAGAAAATACGGTCGCCATGGAGGAGCGTTAAGAGACTTTACCATGGATCCCTACCTCAGAAAAAGGACTCAGAGTCCCCCAGTGTACCTTGCTTGGTTGCCCGTTTCATCAGCCAGTCACTCCACTACTGTGCATTTAAAGCAAAGCGCCAGCCCGTGGCACAGGGAGTTACGACTGTGAACCACAGGCCAGCAGCTGGGAAACACGGGCCCATTCATGGGAGAAGGGTGGCATGTCTCCTCCCTGAGGATGGACAGCCACGGAACCCCCAGGGCCCGTCGGGTGGCTGCAGCCAGAACCGACTGTACAGCAGCGTTCTCTGCTCGCGAGCTGCTGAGGAGCGTGTGAGCGAGTGTGCAGGGCACTCTGGGCAGCGGCAGGGAGGCAAGGGGCTGGGGGGTGCTCTGCACAGACTTCACTGGCTGAGGGATGTTACCTGGGAGGAGGGGGTAGGGGGAGGAGGGGGGACACTTGTGTGAAGTCACTTTGGCTAGATTCTAGTCTCCAGAGAACTCAGATGGTCCACTTCTGCCTTCTGAGCCAATCAACATTCTGTTTCAGATTGTCTTGAGAACTTTATTCAGCCAAGAATTCCACCCAAATGATTTCAATGGTCATATGTTCGGTTGTTCAATGGGCTGCCTCTTTAAAATTTTTATTTTGCCTCTGTTTGTTTTGTTGTTGTTGTTGTTTTTAACCAAAGTCTTCAGGGACCGAGCAGGCGCATTGCTTCGGAAGCCCAGCTCTCCAAGAGCATGCCAGCAGTTGGGCTGGGCTAGGGCGGGATCACCCTTCTCTCCCTGCTGTTTCTGCCCATTCCTTCTGACTCACTGCAGTGCCCGAGTCAGGCGTCTGCAGCGTCATCACTCCCAGTTCCCAAAACACTGGCCCTTTCCCAGCTTCCAAAAGGACACAGCCTGGTGTGAAAGGGCATCGTGACAGGCAGAGGTGGGGGGTGGCAAGCCTGGAAGTAATGATGCAGTGATGTTCAAACACTGGGAGTGAGAGAGAGGTGTGTGTGCGCGCGCCTACCCCACACTTGCTGATAAGTCCGGAGCAAGTATTCACAAGGCAGATTGCATGTAACAGAGGAGGGACTGCAGGGACTCTCTCTCTCTCTCTCTGTTTTGTTATCAAAGCTACTTCTCTGCTGGGCCAAATCCTGCCAAAGACACAAATAGCTAGACGGGGCTCTCTCTGAGAGCAAGTGAAGCTGCAGAAAGTGCTGCGGAGAAGTAAGAGGGCGGCGTGGGGAAGACAGCCCTGGTGGTTCGTCCTCGTGCCTTTCCTGCGGCTACAGAGATGACCGCTCCACTCACACCGCACAGCAGCTGGAGCAGGGACTTCAGAGCACGTAATCATCTTCGAGGTTGTCCTCACCAGACAGAGAGGCTGCTTCTAGTGGACAGAAGTGAGGAGAGGTAGGTAGTGGCCTGCGCTAGCTGGCCCAGCTGTGAGGTCCGGGGGAGAAAGAGGCCTCTTGTGCTCAAGGAGATGGCGAAGCTGCAACTTTCCTCAGCTTGCAGAAACTGAGGGGTGGGAGATGGGAGAGAGATGGACGTGCATGCCCACAGATGGGAGAGGAGGACATGCATGCTGCTTGTACCTGATAAGCTGAGGCAGGACAGGGTATGTGCCAGCTCTCCAAGGCTCTTCTTGGTCTCTGGGAACATGCTGTCTAGAGAGACATCGGGTGCCTGATGGGAGAGAAACACCAGGAGCAGATTGTTGGCTGGTGAAGAGCAGAGGCCGCCTGGTTCTATTTCTCGAGCGTGGCTCCTGTGAGGGACACACGTGTCCGTGATCTGTATGTGGCGCCCTAGGACACGTCAGGGCTAGAGGCTTTGGGTTGGCTCTGGAGAATGCCTACCTGGCTCACCATTACCTGCAGTATGTCAGGGACAGCTCCGTGTTCCTCTGTCTCTTCAGGAAGCTCAATCGCATATCCTTTTCGAACTAATTCCAGTCCAATGTCACACTTCTGAGAGGAAAAGAAAAATAATGTTCTTTAGAAGGCGCAATCTGAGAAAGCGGGCACAGGTGAGCGTGGTGGGGCGGTAAGCAAGGAGTGTCGTGCCCCACGCCGGGGAAAGGAGGAAAAGGAGGCTGTGACCACACGGCAGAGAAGAGTGTGAGAGCAGGCGGGCCACAAGCTTACCTTCCCATTGCTGATGTCATATAAGTAGATCTTTGGCCAAGTTGTGACCCCACTCTGGACATAGCTAGAGATCTTGGCCACCAGGGGTGTCCACTCAGCACAGTGAGTGAGTCTGTCAAACTCATCCAAGGCCGCCTCTTCCCACTGGTCACCTAGCAGAGGGTTGTACAAGAGGGCCGGAGAATGTCCATGCTGAGGGGCTGGGGGCAGGGTTCTCTCTGGGCAGGAAACTGGAACCCTGGCCTTTTCTACCCTCAAAAACACCCTTGGCTTCTCTGGCTGGGGAGGGTCTGACTCGCATGCAGGTCACGGCTCCTCAGTGCTGGTCCAGAAAAGGCACTCAAGTCCCCAGGACTCAGCACTTCGGGAGGGAATGGGAGCACTTCCGCATGTGCTGGGTGTCGATGTGCAGGGGCGCCAGGTGCTGAGGCCAATTTACCTGAGGGGGCGATCTGGGCCAGGCTACACTCTATCGCTTGGAATGGAAGACTCAGGAAGTCACTCCTAAGGCCAAAGAAGAAACCCGTTAGAAACCTAGAGCTGGACCAAACCCTGACCCATGACCCAAGTCCCCGCCAGAGTTGGTTCTTGCCCCTGGCGACTATAGGACAGACTAGAGCTGCCCTGTGGTTTCCAAGCCACGGACTTTTTTCCAGGAGTAGACAGCCACGTAGTCTGCCCCTGGAGCAGCTGGTGAGTTTGAACTGCTGATCTGTGCTTAGCAGCCCCACGTGTAACCAACTAGGCCAGGAGGCTGAGTCAAAAAAGGTATTGCTGCATCATCACAGAAACTTCTGTTAAACAAGAGTATCAATGTGAAGCTACTGTTTCTTGACATATCCTCCACGGAGGTCTCTAAGTGCTGAAGGCGGTGTCTCCAGCTCTCTAAGCTCCCCTGAGGACCCCACCACCTTCTTTGATCTACACGCCGTCAAGACAGCAGTTTTAGCATTTGCCAGGGACTCAAATCACATTCCTTTGAAATGGCTGAGTTTGAGGAACAAAAAAAGTTTAAAAGAGCAAAATCTGGGCTGTGGGGGAAGTGGGATAAGTTTTCTCATGGAGTCCTCACAGGACAGCCCTTGCAACCCGTGGAGGAGATGTGGTGCATTGTCATGATAGAAGAAAAATTTGCCCTGTAACTTTCCAGGACCTGTTCTCATCAACACAGTTTTCAATTCTCCTAAAGGTTCTTCCTTTTATTTTTTAGTTTTTTTGGGCATCACTGCCTCTGGTGGTCGTGAGGCGCTACCCAGTGCTGCTGAGAGCCGCTGCTGGATTTGAACCACCAGGCCTGCAGGCCGCAGTCCCACACTCATCCACTTATGCCACCGGGGCTCAGCCCAAGTTCTTCCTTTTAAATCGATGTAATCATCCTAGGTCCTTTAGGAAAATGTATTGACATGACTCCTTTGGAGTCCTGACTTCTCTGCCTGAAACGACCATATAGACTAGTGTATAAACTGAGTTTTTCAACACGTTTTTATGCAGTTTTTGTGGTAAAATTAGGTGCCTTGGCTGATAGTCGGGTAGGCTTATACTCGAGTACACGGTAACTGGCCCAGCAGATGTCCCTGGAAGCTACAATTTTGGTAGAACATTTTTTTTTTTTGGGCATCACTGCTCTCCGGTGATGGGAGTAGGAGGCCCAGCCCCACTGCTGGAATTGAACCTCCGTCCCAGTGGGCTGCAGTCCCGTGCACAACCACTACACCACCGAGGCTCAGCCCAGTAGAACATTTTTAAGGTGCCCTAATGAGACAGAATCTATCTGCAGCCATCCACCGACCCCAGAGGTATGTTTAAGCACGTCTTGTTTGGAATCAGCCTGTGCATGGATGAACTGGAACCCTGGTAGCAATACATATATACTTGCTGACTCTTGTATTTTCTGCTTTTAAACAGAACCAGCTCACCCAGTGTAAGCAAATACGGGGGTGGGGGGTGTCTCTTCCACATTCTCCTAAAGATGAGGGTGAGTGCCAACCGCTCACCAGTCTATAACCAGGGCCACGTCACAGCTGGGCTGGGCTTCCAGACCAACTCTGTCCCCGTCTCCACACCAACCTGAGAGTTCTGAGGTCCTTCAGCGGGCAATCCCCGTTATCTCCAAAGTCAACAAAGTAGAGGTCCAGGTTCCCGTTCTCCAAAGTGCCGAGGACTCGGGCTCGATACCAGGATCCATTTGTAGATAAAGGTGCTGCTACAATGTCTCCTACTTGCACAGTCAAGTCTTCAGGCTACATATGGGGTGGAGAGTCAGGAGTGGGAATATTACTAGATAGGAGGACAACCACTACCGGACAGACGGATGAGGGCATATCCCACAGGAAAAAGAAGAGGCTCTGTCACAGAATGGAAAAGTCTGCACCAACACACCCCTTCTTATCAAATCCCCTCTGTCCCCATGGCAGGAGCTCACCAGACTGCACTCATAGTGCTGGGTCATCTCCCCGACCAGCTTATCCAGCTGCAGGCTGCGGGAGCCTATGATCTGGATCCAGAAGTGGCAAGGGTGCTCCGCAGCGGAGACGTAGACCTCCAGGTACTCGTCGGCATGGAAACTGAAGTCAGGACTGGGGACTGAACACAGGGAAAGGCTGATGGCTGCATCCGAACCATCTCGGCTGGGACGGGGGTCGGGGAGGAAGGCAGACGCACCGAGCGGCTATCGGCACTTAACATACTGCTGGGCCGACCATGGATGGACCATTTTAGACGATCCTCAGAGAAAGGTGCTAACTCATCTTCGGTACCTGCCTATGTCAGGGAGTGAAGACAATGGCGTACGTTCTTAGGCACGTGCCATGCATTCACATCAGTCGCCGTATACGACAGTGGATTGCCCACAGGCTAGCTGCACGGACGGCATGGGTCGGTGGGGAGATAATTTATGCGGACAGCAGTGGCCTTGGGTCTGGTGCCAGGTCCCATCCTCCTCTTGACTCACTGACCTTGGATGACTCCGCGAGCCTCTGGGGCCCCCCTTTCCTGCCCACCCCAGCACCACGCACTGAGGAGAATGCTCATGGCCTTCTCATTCTTCTTCAAGAGTACATATTTTAATATGGTAATGAGAAGATGAAAAACCAGGCTGAGTATTTTAACTTGTTTAATAAAATAAGTTTGGAGAAAGAATACCATGTCAATTCAATTCTTTGATATGTTACAACTCACAGACTAGTTTTCTATTGACAGCTAATTATTTTTTAATTAACTTGCTTATATTTAGAAAAAATACTTTAGCTCTATAAATGCTAAGTCAAATATTGTCAGAAAAGCAGAAGCAGACGACAGATTTGTAAATGCAGTCAAGAAAAATAGAAACTTAAAAAAATGACTTAGTTCGGGTCATAAGGAGCGCTGGTGTGTATGGGTTAAGCACTCAACTGCAAAGGTGGGTGGTTCAAATCCACCAGCTGCTTTGAGGGAGAAAGATGCGGCTTCCATAAAGATTACAGCCTTGTAAACCCTACCGAGAGAGCCCTTCTGCTCTGGCCTATATGGCTGGCTGCTCTGAGGTAGGATGTGGCAGAATGTTTTTTCCTTTCATATGGCTAACAGATTCCCTCTTTGTTACATACTTTCAAACATGGACATCTCGGGACTGGCCTGGGTTCCATACTGCTTCTGGAAGCCATCACCATTAGGCTTCTCCCAGGAACCTTCTTCCTGCTGTGGCCCTACAGCAGCTACGTCGCCCCCTCCTCTGTGGGGAGGCACAGACGTCAGCACAGCTTGCTCCTCCGAGGCAGAAGCACGCCTTTTCCACATGACCGGCTCTCTGGCTCCACCTGGCCCGGCCGCTTCCTCTCGCCTCACACTGATGGGCTGCTTGCGTGGGACTCTAGTTTCTGCAGAGTGAGCGATTCTCTTGCGGAGTTCTTCATCTTCTGACACTTTATCCAGGATCAACTGCTGCAGAAGACAACAAAGGAAGCCATCTACATGGGCAGCCAATCCGACCCGAAGCCGTGTGGAGGGCACTTCTCCTTCTTAGGGAGGGTTCAGTGCCGCCAGCTACTTGCCTTGGCGGATGTCACTTCCTTCTGCGTGCCTGTGATTTTTATAAGTCTCGAAAGCAGTAATGTCCCTTCTGCTTCTTTGTCACAGGTAATCTTGGCTCCAGAGGCCTTGCAGATGGAACGAATTGTTTCACCACCTCTCCCTGTACGGAAAAAATATAAACTCCTGTCCTTTTCTCCCCTTCAAATGACTACAGAAAGGGGTCAGTTACCATAAACACATTGAACAAAAAGTAAAATTTTGAATGGAATCCAGGAGCTACTGAGAAGGGAATTCTATTCAGATTGATTTGGTTTCTTTGGGGTATAAATGTTATTTGCTTTTTAAATTTTATTTAAATTGTTCTTTGGCTAGGTTAAATTCTTTGTGTCTATATATATATATATATATATATATATATATATATATATATTTATTTATTTTCACTCACCAAGGCCAGATTTTCCATTCTCAGCTCGTACTACGAAATGCTACGTGCTGTTCAGACCACTGGACCAAGAGCGTGAATTTCTCAGACTCTAATGGTAGCACTGAGAAATGGTCTAGTCCAGGGGTCAAGAAACTTTTGAGATGGACGAGCCAATCTTGTCCCTCACAACAATTTAAAAATTATTTGAGAGCCATACATATGTTTTTACAAACAAGAGAAATCACCATTATAATATCCTTTAATTTTTTTTTCCAATTTTACTTCAGAGCCACATGTACGAGAGGTACCCCCACAAAACAGACAAACCAGAAAAAATTCCACTGGGCAGAGATTTCATGGTACCATTTTTCCCACCAGGCAAGCATCAAGCAACTGGCTCTGAGCTAGTGCACTCAGTGGCATTGCCTGGGAAGATTCTCTCTGGTAACAGTGAATATATATATATATACATACATATACATACATACATATATATATATATATATTCTTTGGTTTTTGGGGCATCACTGCTCTCTGGCGGTGGGAGTCGGAGGCGCAGCCCCACTGCTGGAATTGAACCTCCGTCCCAGTGGGACGGAGTCCCGCGCACAACCACTACGCCACCGGGGCTCAGCCCCAACAGTGAATATTTTTTATAAAAGCAGTTTCTCTGCTTTTTCATAAAAGCATCATCCTTTTTATGATGGCTGATTTAAGAGAATGGCATGTGGCTGTGAAATTTTGCTTCCTGCTTGGGAAAAATGCTGCAGAAACTGTTGTGAGGTTGAACACAGTCTACGAGGGCAGTGCTATGAGGAAAACTCAAGTGTGTGAGTGGTTTTCTCGTTTCACAAAAGGCAAAAAAGACCTGATTTGTGGCAGATGGGTGCCTGGTTGTGCCACCACAACAATGCAGCTGCTCATGCAGCCATCTCAGTGCGCCAGTTTTTGGGAAAAACAGCATGCCTCTCTTGCCCCACACACCTTACTCACCTGACCTTGCTCTGTGCAACCTCTTTTTGTTTCTATGAATGCAGACGGACATGATTTGACGACGTAGAAGAAGTGAAGAATAAAACCAGAGGTGCTGTCAGCCATCCAAACAGATGAGTTTGAAAAAAGTTCCCAAGAATAGAACCACAGATTTAACAAATGTATTAAGTGTAAGGAAGAGAACTTGGAAGGTAATAAAATTGTTTTGTTAAAAAAAAAAACAAAAACTAGGGCTGAGCCCCGGTGGCGTAGTGGTTGTGTGCGGGACTGCGGCCCTCTGGGTTGGAGGTTCAAATCCAGCAGCAAGGTTGGGCCTCCTACTCCCACCACCAGAGGGCAGTGATGCCCCCAAAACCCCCACCCCCCAAAAAACCCAACAACTAAATGGGGCTGAGGCCCGGTGGCGTAAGTGGTTGAGTGCGGAACTGCAGCCTGCGGGCTTGGCAGTTCAAATCCAGCAGCAGCTGGTGGGCTGTGATGCCCACAAAAAAAACAAAAAAACAAAAAAACAAAAACTAAATATGGGTAAGCTCTGAAAAATACAATAAAAAATTCCAGGTTTCTTGGGGGACTCCCTCATCTGTAGGGAAAGGGCTGCATATGGCCCGTGAGCCACAGTTCTGGGGGGAAAGCATGCAGGGAGCTCTCTATAACATGGTCTTGACAGGTTAGGGATATTACCATATGAGCATCTTTTTGCTTCTCTTAGAAAATCGATTATAAGGTAAATGCATTGACCTGAACCCATCAGATCTTCTCCAGGTAATGGGTTTCATTTATCCGTGTTAAGTGAAAAAGTAAAACTCTGGTCTCATTGACCCTGTCTTCTCTCAGCACGGTGAAGGGAAGGAGGTCAAGAAAAGCTTTTGAGAAGGTGTGGGAGGACAGGTCCAGAATAAGGGAAGCACAAGCCAGAGGAGCCATCCAGCCTCACCTATGATTCTGCCCACGGACCTCTGGGGAACCGAGAGCTGCTCGGTCACGGGGCTGTTCTGTGTCAGGATCTGGCGGATCGCAGCTTTGGCCTTGCACACCTGAACAGGAAACCCACTTATGAGCAGCACTCGCTCATCGCCTACATCCTCCGTGTCCACATCAATCCGAGCACCTGTCTGCTTCCGCAGCTAGAGAGAGAAGGGCACACAGACATTCTGGAGGGCTCTCCCCAGTGGGCCCAGCCACAGACACCAATCTAAACCAATCTCAGAAGAATTGCAGTTGACTGTGGGCATCAGCTTAATCAAGTGGTTAAAGGCAGTCCTCATTTTTCTAGTACTTAGAGGAAGCTTTAGAAAACCTCATGGAAAAATCCCACTATCCCCACCCCCATTATCCATTATCCTTCCATTCCCCTTGTCCACAGCTGTTTCAGTCCCTCATAGTAACCCCAAATGGCAGCTAATTCAGCAGAACTCCTTTCTCTTAGTTTCATCTTAATTAGGGAATAAGGTTATCTTGTTCCTTGGCATTCCCAACGAGCAGCAGAAGATAGCAAAAGCTTGCATGCAGTACTTTCCCATTATTTACTGCCAACGAGTGAGAGTTCATTAATATGCTATAGGACAGAAACAGTTCAAGTTATAGCAAGCTGAATGTCAAATCAAAATCCCTTTTCCAACCCAACTCATTCACATACTATGGGCACTCATCTCTAGAAGGAAACTGCATGGTTTGCTAAAAAGCCCTTGTTATTACACATACAGTGTATTTAATGCACACCCAGTGGATGTATTTTGTGGGGTAGGGGCAGAAAAAAAGCCAAGAAACCAGTAAGAGCAACCCCTGGGAAAGCCCCCGCTTCTTCACACTCTTACCTGTTTAATGTTGGCTCCCTGTCGGCCAATGATCAGCTTCACAGAGTCCTGGGGGATGCGCATCTCTACCTCGATGTCATCTTCACCTACAAATGTCAGCCGCTCTTCTGCACAGATCATGGCCCGTCAGAGCAGACCTAGGTCATAGCCAAAGCTGCCACCAGCCCCACCTCTGGTCCCCAGGCTGGCTGTCACAGAGCGACTGAACCCAGTGCTCGGCTGAGGACTTCAACCACAAAGGACGGGAGGCCACAGCTCCGGGGGAAGTCGGCGGCCCTGAAGACCAGGCGACGGGCTGTGCCTCGACTGCTACAAGGGAGGAAACAGACACCCAGGCTCCATGAGAAAGGGGGAGCCGGGCACTGGACAAACCACTGCTCTCAAGACAACTCCTGGAGAAGAAAAGAAGGCCCCAAGTTGGCCCCAGCGTTCACTAGGCTCTGAACGTCTCCTGGCTATTTATACCTCAATATTTCAACCCGCTAGACCTGCTTATGGGGAAACCACCTTCCCTATTAGTCTGCCTAGCCAGGAGCATGCTAAAAAGATAAGAAGAGTAAATCTATATATATGAAATAACCCGTGGCAGCAGGGATACTGCCAATGGGGACAAAACAATGGAATTAGAAAATGTTTTCCTTGTAAAAACAACTAAGCAACCAAATTATTTGAGTGAAAGGTTCCTCAGAGAAAGTCAGTTACATCCCCACAAATAAGATGTCTGGAAAGGGGAGAGTTTTCCTATCAACTCAACAGGGCTGGACATCCCCACCCCAGCCCTGGTGTTCACATACCTCGGCTCTCCTTATACCTGCGGTACAGGATGTAGGCAATGCTTGCACTGGCCGGGATCCCCAGGCCCAGGGCCACTTTCTGAAGGGTGGACAGGTTGGTCCAAGAAGTCTGTTCAGTGGACATTTCTGCTGTACTCTGACTCACATCCTGAAACAAGCCCATGGGAGAAAGGGAAGGACCGCGTTTTCACCTGATACTTGTGTGACTGGCGGGAGGCACCGAACACATCACATGAATATTCAAAAGGATACTGCTGTCAATTTTTATATTTCAGGAACCTCGGTAGACTCAAAATATTTCATTTATAAGCTCTTGAGGTGTAAAAGAGCTTAGCTGGACACATGCAGATAAAGAAGATGCTTCAATTTTTTCCTAAGGAAAGCTATACAAGCTATACACAGTTTTAAATGACAGGACAAAATGGTAATAAATGAATATATTTTAAATATATATACATTTATGTTTCACAGCAAACACTTTAAAATTTCTTGTCTGTGACCTTCTAGGCTTCCAGGCCTTTCCAAACGCTACTACTGTCTTATGTGCAGGGCTTGGTCCTGCTCCTATGCCACACGGGTGACTTTCCGGGGAACCCACTGAGCAGGTGGTATGCGGCCTCATCTCCCCCTCCCTTCACTTGAGGCAGGACAGCCATTCTCTCCACAGACACTCTCCTCCAGGCTGTGTGAGAGTCCTTGTGTCCTCTGCCCATTTCCCTACAGGGTCTTCCAGAGGTTGGGCTCAGTTGCACCTGTCCCTACCCTGGGCCATTTCATCCACACCAACAGGTCCACTGCTACCCACGCCATCATGCCTCCAGCAACCCTGCAACTGGCCTGATCCTGACACCGCTAAGTCTCACGTGGGCCACTGCAGTGAGCTTCACTGGCCATCTGACCGGGCGTCGCTAGCTTCATTTTGTCCCAAACTGATGTGAACCGTACCGCACGGTTGTTTCCTTACTCCACATACTACTTTCTCACCCTCTTAGACTCTCCTACTTGACTGTTCTTCGCAAACCTTAGTGCCACCTTCCCCATCTTCACTTTGCCCACGTCCCTGCGAGTGAAGCACACAGGAGACTGTCCACAGGCTCTGTCTCTGTCCACCTACCCCGAGCTGCACCTAACACCCCATCTTCTCACTGATGGCCGTGGATGAACAGGGTGTACCCCTGGCACGGAGGTCTCACAAAAGTGCTGCTCCGCCAGCTCGTCTTCCTTTTTGGGCAAGACCTCCCATTCGTTCCTTCCCTCCCCAGGCAAACTCAGGACAGTGTCCACATCTCAATCTTCACCCACTTTGACTCCATGCTTACCGCGCACGTGAACGTCCAACAGTGACTTCGCACTAAGCAAGTCCTCCTCGTACTGGACCTCACCACAGTTGGGGACTCTCTCTTCTGGGAAACACTTTCTTCACATGGCTTCCATGGTAACTAACACTCTCCTCCTAGGTTCAAGTTCCTTCTAGAAGGAATCTCAAACGTAACAGGCACAGCACATTCCGATCTCACCTGCTAACAGTCTTGCTGTCAAACAAAGAGAAATTCTATTCCTTTCACGTGGACTAAAGAATCTTAAGTGTAATCCTGTGGTAGTTACACAGCTTCATGTCAACTTGAAGATAGGAACGAAGGGGTGGAATCTACCCTGTCAACCAGGTCACAGCTTGATGATGCCTCCTTGTGGGCGTGACCTCATAAGAAGGGTCTGGCAACCTCCCTCTCTCTGATTCACTTTCCTGGTGATGAGCCACATTGGTGACAGCCAGAGCCCTACAGTTGCATCCACAAGACTTTGCACCAGCCAATTTGTGGTCTTCTGGCATTCTGCATAATTTTGTGTGTGGCTGTGTGAGTCTGAAGAGGAATTTATGAACTAGCATCAGACTTATGCAGTAGTATCAGACTTATGGAATTGATCTGGACTGGGCTGAGATGTTTGAAATACAATTATTTCTTTTTTTTTTTTTTAAGCATCACTGCCCTCTGGTGGTGGGAGTAGGAGGCCCAGCCTTTTGCTCCTGTGAGCTGGAATTGAACCTCCATCCCAGTGGACTGCAGTCCTGCGCACAACCACTACGCCCTAGGCTCAGCCCTAAATACAATTATTTCTTGATGCAAAGTTCTCTCTTACACATATATGCATATGTCCCTGGATTTGTTTCTCTAGTCAATGTGGTCTAACAGAGATCCTCTCTTCAACTGCATATGTAGCCTATCAACAATTCCTTTTAAGCTTGATCTTCAATTATCTGGAAGCTATCACTTTT